>JAODAL010035890.1:0-42404 GCA_025379985.1 Phyllomedusa bahiana
TGTTTAAACCCCTTATTTCCCCAAAGGGGAAAATGAAATTTTGGATTTTATCTGAAGACCACTGGAGTCTGAAGTACTTGGATTATCTTACACCTGATTAGAAGTGCAAGTTTATAATAATTATGTTAAAATTGATTAAATGTTTTTTTTCATACTTTAAAAAAAGTGCTTGTTGTAGATTGGTTGAGTGTTGATCTCCTTTGATTATCTAAGATATCTATTTTTAAGGGAAGGGACTCTGCCTCCCCCAGTGGATGCTTGAAATGCTAGTCAAAATAAATGACTATTATGAGCCAAATTATAGTGAATCATTTCTATCTTATACCAAATTTATATAATCAGCCCTGATGGTACAAAGTTTGCATATATTTACATTATATTTTAGGGTGCATGTATTGTTCTCTTTTGCTGTATACAATGTATTCCTACATTCCGTTCTTATACTCAGATTAGATCATATTGTATTATATACAAGGCTTGCCCACCTCTGGGACAAAATCTGACTTACTCAAACAAGCCTGTTTACACTTCTGTTGACTTAATACACATGTAGGTTCACTCTCGATTGTCTTGGTTAAGATTTCTTCACTTAGTGTATGCTTTTGTCTTATCCCTGTGGAGAACTGGATTTTGTGTATCAAACTTCGAACTCTATAAAAGTAAGAGACAAAATAACACACGTGCATTTTTTAATCTGACACAGTGTTAGGTCATGTCCGCCATTTTGTTTAAGTGATATATAAATCTCTTACATCAGCCATGGAGACCAGAAACCACTCTACCTGGTATAGAGACGTCTATACACAGTGTTGTTTGCTCCCTAAGAGTCCTCGTTCCTGCACCATTCTGGTTTCTCATGGCAGAAGTAAGAATAGGATTCGGTGACACAATACTTTGCAGGTGATGTTTGCAAGCGCTTAAAACCTTTGTAAATAACTATCTCCCTATATTTTCTATAATCATTTTATGTTAGCATTTTATTATACTTGATTTATTATTGGACTATTGTAAAAATAAAGCTGTGTTATATCTTATTGGCTGCTCTTCTTTAATGCTGTATCCTGAACCAGTTTTGATAAAACTTGGCGAAACATCATTTGGCGACGAGGATGGGATACAGCAGAAGGTTTACCAGTCAATTCTGAGACGTCCAGTAATCCAGAAAATAGTGAGAAATTGTGTAAAACATGTCTGTGATTAAGGTAACAGTGACTGCTAGTGAATCATGTTGAGATTCAAGGGTGGGAGCGAGCTCTGTGCTGTGTTTTGGCCAACAAGTATTCACAAAGTATTAAGCAGAATGAAGGAAAATAAATGTTGCAGAGTTCTTTGGTGATTGCAGAGCTGCTGATGAAGAAGGACAGATATCAGTGTGTTTCAGCAAAAGGTAATTCAGCACAGACAAAGGATAGACCAGAGGTTTGTAGACACAGGACAATGTTTGCAAATGTAAATTCCAGTTTTAAAGGGAAAATTTTTATTATTAGATTTCCAGGCGCTGTATTTTTGTTTTTGTGTAATATAATGGGGGTTTTTAAAAAAGTCAAAGTGAAAATTAAAAATAAAAAACGGGTTTACAAAAGGGAAAGGGGGGTTTCTGCCCTCTGAGGTTTACAGTCTCAGGGAAAGGGAAAAAAACGGGTGAGGCAGGCAGGGTTGTGGGGTAAGTAGCACAGCAGCGGGGTTAATTTGGTTTAGGCAATCCTAAAAGATGGTTTTCAGGTTGCTTTTTAGGCTTTTGAAGGTGGAGTGAAGTCTGATCTGTGGGGACAGTGAGCGCCGGAGTGTGGAGAAAGACAAGAGAAGAAGTGTCCTGTGAGGTAGCGGAGGTTGCCCAGAAGGAAGAGGCAGAGAGAGTGCGAGGTAATGTGTTGCAGGTTTTTGGAGGGGAGCAGTTGAATTTGGGGCAGATGGAGGTGGAATAGCGCTAGAAAAGTAAGCAAGTTGCTGTCAAGATGGGTAAGAAGAGATTGAGAAGTGTTAGATAGAGACAGAAGCGGTGAAGAGGAAGGCCAGTGGGTGTCCATCTTTATGAGTGGCTCCAGAAGTCCATTGGGAAAGGCTGAAGGAAGAGGAGAGTGACAGGAATTTGTTAGTGGTGGAATGGGGACAAAGGAGCCAAATATGAGACCTATAGTATTTTTTCTTTTTTTTTTATAGACCTTGCACAATCAAGTCACTTTGCTATATATGTCCATTAACATTCTGATCCACCGATTCCCTAGATACCCCTCTTGTATGGACTGCATCAGCGTTTTCAGTCGTCTATAACTACAGAACCTGTTTACTCTCTCCTGAAGGCTGTCCAGCACTGGTCGCTATAGGTACACAACTGGCTTCTACTGCAGTCTAGTAGAAGCCAGTAAACACGCCCCTGAATTCAAAATGAAACCAAGAAAACAGCACCCCTTTAAGGGTTTTATTCTGTGACAGTTTAGATGAAAGAAGATCTGGAGAGGGCAAGTTAGGTCAATGCAGATAATATGTTAATGGTGAAAGTAAATCATGAATTATGTGAATATATATATATATATACACTCACCGGCCACTTTATTAGGTACACCATGCAGTAACGGGTTGGACCCCCTTTTGCCTTCAGAACAGCCTCAATTCTTCTGGCATAGATTCCACAAGGGGTTGCAACATGCTCATTGGTACCAAGGGGCCCACAAAGAGTGCCAAGAAAAGAATTCCACACAATGAACACCAACCACCACCACCCAGAACCCGTGATACAAGGCAGGATGGATCCAAGCGTTAATGTTGTTTGACGCCAAAAACTGACCCTACCAACCGAATGTCGCAGCAGAAATCGAGACTCATCATCCATGCAACGTTATATCCAATTCTACTGCCAATTTTACGATGAGCAAGGCAAATGGAGCCTCAGATTCCTGTCTTAGCTGAAATGAGTGTCACCGGTGTGGTCTTCTGCTGCTGTAGCCCATCTGCCACAAGATCGCCGTACTTGTGCGTTCAGAGATGTCCCTTCTGCCTACCTGGTGTAACGGTTGCTATTTGCCTTTCTATCAGCTCGAACCAGTCTTCCCATCCTTCCCTCTGACCTCTGGCATCAACAAGGCATTTACCGCCCACAGGACTGCCGCTCACTGGATGTTTTATTTCTTTTTCGACCATTCTCTGTAAACCCATATGAGATTGTTGTGCTGTGAAAATCCCAGGAGATCAGCATTTCTGAATACTCAGACACCCTTCTGGCACGAACACAAAAAAAACAACACAACAACAAAAACCCCCAAAAAAAAAAACAAAACCAAAAAATAAATAGCAAAAAAAAAATACAAATTCAAACCTCCACAAATCCACACAAAACCAAGACCCATGCCCACGTTCAAGAGGCACCAATCACCTTTCTTCCCCATACTTGATGCTCGGTTTGACTGCAGGGAGATTTGTCTTGACCATGTCTACAGGCCCTAAATGCAACTGAGTTGCCGCCAAGTGATTGGCCTGATTAAAATTAAGTTGTTAACGATCATTTGGACAGGTGACCTAATAAAGTGGCCGGTGAGTGTGTGTATAATTAAATATATATACTATAAATATATATATATATATATAAATAATTGTGATGACACACACTTTCTTGAAGCAATCATGGACCGCCTGGGGTATTTAGCCCTCAGATCGCCGTTCTTGGTAGAACAGTGTTGGCACACCAACACCAGACTTCTGTTTTACTGGCCTCAACCAGTTTTATTTAGGCACAGGATATATGTGCAAAACCAAAACAAATCAGAACCTCAGCCCGTCTGCCACTCACTAAACAAATTGCATCCCTCACTACCGTGTGGTCTGGACCTGGCGTCTCAGCCCCCACAAAAATCCACTTTGACCAGTTTTGCCACAGGTCAAGGCTTCTCAAGCCTAGGGGTAAGAAGAAGCCTTCCTCAATTCATCAGCTCCTCTGCTCCACTGCCGAGAAGCAACCACACCCCCTGATCACCTGCAAGAACAGGCAATTTATAGGCTAGGGATAAATCCGGAGCTGCGAGACAGGGGAACGTGGAACAGCCACCCACCCAACTGCACTGTTCCGGGAAAACCAACAGTGTACTGAGCGTTTTTATCGACAAAGTTTGAAATCGGCAAGTTTTTTATGGTGATCCGAAATTTCCAGTTCATGCGAATAATTAAGGTTAAAATCTGCACGCACTCAATCTATTAAGAATCGCGCCTTTTTATTTTTTATGTTTTTTTTTTTTTCGGCACTCTTCTGTAATTATGGCGGCCAGCAAAATGAGATACAGAATAGAGCAGGGTGAGATGTGTGTGCGACCGTCAATGACAGGGATGGTGAAATGGTTGCGATTGCTTGGAAAAAAACACAATGACTCGTTTTACATAGAACAGCGTTTCTGTTTCAGCCTCAGTGTCCTCCTCAGCGCTCATAGTGATGACATGGACCTGCGCTCTGCCTGTGGCCAACAGCTCAGCGAAATTAGTCCTATTTCTGCACAGAGAAACCTCTACTATTAGCTGATGATCCTTCCAATTTAGTTAGATTAAAGATATGAACAATTTTAAGTAGTTTCAAGAGAATATAAAGAATCATCTACCCTGTAAATTCACTGCGGTGGAGCAGGGGGGCCACCTGCGGCGAACACGACAAGCTCTATACTAAAAGAACGACTGGATAAAGTCACTCAAGACTTAGTGTAGACATTGTAGTGAGAATATCTTTATTATTAACAGTTTGCTATTTAAATATTTCCTGAATATTGGGCAGCCTGAACTTATATTTGATAAACCATTTCTATAACTGCAGGTCCTCTTGTTAGCTGCAAAACTCCACTTTTATTATCAGTATACATTTCAGATAGGTGTTTCATTTTCAATTTTACCCATTACAACCTGTGACTGTTGAAATATCCACCTTGCACATAAATTACAACCACAATCTTGTAGTCAGCACAGTTGTTTGTTGCCAAAAATACCGTGTTATCCGAACGAAAACATCACAAGTTACGTGTTTTTTTACTTTTGCGCACCCAGCTCTAGTTCATTGCGCAGCATCTACGTAAATCTTAAAACAGCAATTCCTATATTCACCACAGGTGAATTGAAAGTGCAAAAAATACGTTTATTATATCAATTCAAAACATAACAGTTTAACGTGTTTTTTATGACTTTGCGCACCCAGCACAGTTCATTGATTGCGCATCTACGTAAATCTTAAAACAGCAATTCTATATTCACCACAGGTGAATTGGAAAGGTGCAAAAAATACCGTTTATATATCAAAACCATAACAGTTACGTGTTTTTTCTACTTTTGGCGCACGCCAGCACTGTTCAATTGACGCAGCCATCTAGCGTAAATCTTAAAACAGCAATTCTATATTCACACCGTTAATTGAAGTGCAAAAATACCGTTTACATTATATCCAAACATAACAGTTACGTGTTTTTGACTTTTGCGCACCCCAGCAACCGTTCATTGACGCAGCATCTACGTAAATCTTGAAACAGCAATTCTATATTCACCCCGCCACAGGTGAATTGAAAGGTGCAAAAAACCGTTTATTAAATCAAAACATAACAGTTTTACTGTTTTTTGACTTTTGCGCACCCCAGCACTGTTCATTGACGCAGCATCTTACGAAATCTTAAAACAGCATTCTCTAATTCGCACAGGTGAAATTGGAAGGTCAAAAAAAATACCGTTTATTATATCAAAACATAAGTTACAGGTGTTTTTTGACTTTTGCGCACCCAGCACTGTCATTGACGCAGCAATCAACGTAAATCTTAAACAGCACATTCTAATATTACACCACAGGTGAATTGAAAGGAGCAAAAAATACCGTTTATTATTCAAACATAAGCTTTACAGTGTTTTTGACTTTTGCGCACCAGCACTGTTTTCATTGACGCAGCATCTACGATAATTCTTAAAACAGCAATTCTATATCCCACAGGTGAATTGAAAGGTGGCAAATAATACCGTTAATATATCAAACCTAACATTTAACGTTTTTATGACTTTTGCGCAGCCAGCACTGTTCATTGACGCAGCATTCACGTAAATCTTAAAACAGCAATTCTATATTCACCACAGGTGAATGAAAAGGTGCAAAAACAATACCGTTTATTAAAATCAAAACATTACAGTTACGTGTTTTTTTTGACTTTTGCCGCACCCAGCACAGTTCATTGACGCAGCATCTACGTAAATCTTAAAACAGCAATTACTATATTTCCCACAGTAATTGAAAGGTTGCAAAAAATACCGATTAATTATAACAAAAACATAGACAGTTACGTGTTTTTTATTTTATTTGTTTTTTTTTTTTTTTGACTTTTGCGCACCCAGCACTGATCATTGACGCAGCATCTACGTAAATCTTAAAACAGCAAGTCTAAATTTCATCCACAGTGAATTGAAAGGTGCAAAAAAACCCGTTTTTATTATATCAAAACATAACAGTTACGTGTTTTTTTGACATTAGCCACCCAGTCACTGTTATCATTGATGCAGCATCTACGTAAATCTTAAAACAGCAATTCTATATTCACCACTAGGAATTTGAAGGTGCAAAAAATACCTGTTTATTAAATCAAAACATAACAGTTACGTGTTTTTTGACTTTTGCGCACCCAGCACTGTTCATTGACGCAGCATCCACGTAAATCTTAAACAGCAATTCTATATTCACCACAGGTGATGAAAGGTGTCAAAAATTACGTTTATTATATCAAAACCATAAGTTACGTGTTTTTTTGACTTATTTTAGCGCACCCAGCACTGTTTCATGCACGCCAGCATCTACGAAAATCTAAAACAGCAATTCTATATTCACCCACAGGGTGAATTGAAAGTGCAAAAAATATGCCGTTTATTATAACAAACATAAGTTACGTGTTT
The DNA here is from genome assembly GCA_025379985.1 of Phyllomedusa bahiana. NCBI lineage: Eukaryota > Metazoa > Chordata > Amphibia > Anura > Hylidae > Phyllomedusa > Phyllomedusa bahiana. The sequence continues at coordinate 6,889 of JAODAL010035890.1, forward strand.
TGGACTTTGCCCAGACCCAGATTTTGGTGATAGACACCTTGCAGTTAAATTGAATCCAGCAATTTTGTTTTGATTAGAGGGATTTGAGAATAGCGGTGATTTTGCCATCTTTTAATAGAGACTTTCCAAAACTATTCCATACCTATCTTCAAATTTTTTTATATTTCTGAACATGGAGCGATATGCAGGTGGTAGCGAGCAAAGAAGGGGGGTAGCACAATGCTAGAGGTACGAGAGAAGGTGCTCCTTCCAGTGCTGGCGACAACACGCATGCAGCGGATCGTCAGTTGCAGGACGTCCAGGCCTGATCAATCCGCTGGTCAGGGCCCTTGAGAAATCTATGTAACGAACATCGTCGCCAATCTGCCTTTCAGTGGTTTAATGCACCTGCATCTAGCAGTCTTACCTCCTCTCTCGCAGTACACGGCCACAACATGTCATCATCACATCTTCAGCATCCGTCCAACATGAAGCAGCCCAAATGTCAACTCGTGTACCCACCACATTGGATAATCCATTGTCTGAAGACCATCTTTTCTGACAAAATGCGGTTGGGGTCAGAAGGCATGTTAAAGATCAAGGGGATGATTTATCGCTCTGACGCCCAGTTACTTGATGCCATAGAGGAGGTGAAGGAAGCCGGTCCAATCCGGCAAAAATCCCGGCCTTTGCAGTGCCCCACATGCTTTTAGCCTCAGCTTCTGGATGCAGAAAAGTCATGACGACCAAGTCACCTGTGTTGATGATGATGATGATGACTACAATGCGGATGCCATCCTGGTCTTTTCCTCCGCAGAAATTTGCTGCGAGCGCTTCATCAGTGGACGAGGAGAAGACATGGGGTAGGGTGTCAATACTGGGTCCTGAAGAGGGAAATAAAGGGGTCCGCTTTTTTGTCCCCCCCCCCTTTCTCCTTTCGTGATCGTCCGAAAACCTGCAGCAAGCAACCGCCCTCCCCGGTCAGCGCACACCCCGCACCTCTCTCCACACCTGACCCCAAAGTCCCGGACCCTCACAGCCAGGGCCTTCTTTGAGCAAGCCTCTGAATCACCAGCAAATCATATGCCGCCTTGCGTAAACGCAAAATTTAGAGCAAGAACCTAAAGTGTTACCCCCACCAACATGTCCTAGTCACCATGCAGCAGAATGCAAAGATGAAAAGTAGGGAACACATATGCCAAAAAAGGCATACCGGTGACCCGGGCCTCAACCACTTACACACCCCACCTAGATCTCCGCTCCTACCTCCTCCCCACCTACCAAGCGATCCTCAGCTGCCCAGTCTCACAGAGACATGATCAGGAACATGCTCCGCTTCCGCATCCACCGTCTCCCGAGTACCACCACAACACCAGAGACCCATCCAACCCCTTCCTCCTTCCGCCAGTTTGACGACCTGACAACGCCGAACAGCGGCCAGTCTTACACCATCCTTCTAGACTTCCCCCAGGTTTTGGAGCAGAAGAAACACCTTTACCCCCAAACCAACCCAATGCCAAAAGCCTGAATGTCTGCATTGGCCAGGCTTTTGGCCTTGGAAAGTATGCCTTCCGCTGGTGTACACAGATGGTTCCGCCAGTCATGGCACCTCGCTTGCCCCAATACCAGAGCCGAGCAGGCATTATCTTTGCCAGAAAAAGCCGTCCCTGCCCATGGCCAGCCACGTGTCCATCTAAAATTTCATCGCGCTTTGTCGGCATCTGTGTGCGGAAAAGTCCATCTCACCACCGACACGTGGACTAGTAAGCACGGCCAAGGCCCGCTATATCTCTGTGACAGCTCACTGGGTGAGCTGGGTGGATGACCTGGTGACGGTGGCGCTCAGGCTCGGCGCACGCTCCTTCAAAACCGCAGGATGTGCAGGGCTCTTTCCCCCAAGGTCCTCTTGTGGCGCATCACTTGCCCAGAGAACACAGCCGTGTTGGGAAATTTAATCTGCCTTGAGAGACCTCCCACACCGGTCAGGAAGCTGTGGACGGCTCTAAGCAACGAGACCGAGCGCTGCTGGGTGACAAGAACCTTGTGCCCAGGCAAGGTGGTGTGCGATAACGTGCGAAACCTGCTGGCCGCCCTTTAAGATCGGTAGGGCCCTTGGAAAGGGGCAAAAAAAAACCAAACCCCCCCCACCCCTTTTGCCAGGCACATTCATGAACCTTGTCGTCCAGATAATTTTCTAAAAGAGCTACCCGGGTCTAGGACTGCCTGCAGAAGAAGCTCGAGGTCTGAGATCCGCACTTCCGCCGTTCGCAACCCTGCTCGTCCCTCCTGGCTGCGTTGCAGCGTCAGCCGGCCTCGACCCGTCAACCGTCTCGATTGTGACGTGCAACAACGCTGTAAATTCCCCACTCCACATGCTCCAGCGATTGTGGCAGCAGCGCAATGCATTACTCATACAAGTGACACATGGCCTGACAAGCAGCGGTACGGACCTTCGGGTTTTTGAACACCGAGAGTGAGGTCAGGTGAAAGACAGCTCTGCACCATCCTGGCCAGTTTTGAAGAAGCCACCAAAATGGTCAGTGCGGATATGCCCTTGTCAGCATGAGCATCGTGGTGATCTTAGTTCTGGAACGATCGTTGGACACTCTGAAACAACAGTCCCTGCCAGCGACGAGTATGAGAACTGTCGACCACAGATGCGGACACGAGCCTGTTCTTCTCTGTCAAATCCACAAGGCCCGACATTTCACAATTTCATCGGTCTTCATCGGCAGTGGGTTCGGGGTCCAGAGCTAGTGCAAGGTGGCGCATCAGCTCTCAGGGTGCATCGATCCTCAGCAAGTCAGGGCTTTGTTGAATGCTGAGCCGGAGGCAGAGGAGGAGGAGAGGTATTTCCAAGACACCGATGTTACAGACGTCTCTGCCTTTGAAAGATGTTGTCTCGGAAATTTAGGCGGAGTAGGAAGATGAGGAAGATCAGTTTGCAAGTGCCCCTCGACCCAAGGCTTGGGAATCAAGCCTCCCATCTCTCAAATGAGTGCTATTGGGGAATGGGCCCCCCCTCCATTTTCACCAACATGATCCTGCGGCATCTAAGGCATCTCAAAATGAACAACCAGTTACTGGGTGGCCCACCCTCCCTGGATCGCCCGTACAAGAACAAAAATCAGCACTTTCCTTCCACCCACCCAATAGAGATAAAATGCAGGAAATCGGAGACCTTGCGTTGATCAACTGAACATCGTGTTGCGTCTGCTTCACGTTCCCCAAATGTCACGGTGGAACAACATCCAGCGACGTGACAGCAGTAGAGTGCCAATTATGCGTGTAGCGGCAGCAGCAGGCAAGGTGGCAGAAGCCAAATGGGTGACCTCTGGCAATCTTGTTTAGCCACCTCACCAACTTGCAATGCAATGCAGGGCACACATCCACAACACACAGAGATCAGCTTAAGATTCAAGTGTGTCACGTACTACTGCGTCTCAACACGATGTTTTTGCAATGTTTCCAACCCAATAGACTTCTGGGTCATCCAAAAAGGGACGAATGGCCCGAGCTGGCTCGTCACGCCATAGACGTGTTGTCCTGCCCCGCAGCCAGCGTCATATCTAGCGGACCTCATCAGCACAGCTGGAGGAAGTCATTACAGACAAACGCATCCGGCTTTCCACAGATATATGTGGATCGTTTTACTTTCTCATCAATATGAGTAGGCATGGAACTCTGCGATGATTTTGTGGTCCCAATTGCCGAGGTCACCGATTAGTTTGCCAGTGCTACTTCACATTCCTTTTATCAAACAGAAATGGTCCCTCTTGTACAACTTTTTTTCTTAAAATGATCATTCTTACAGCAATTTTTATCTCTTTTCCAATAGTCATTATGTGGTTTGCTGTGATGGAGACTGTAAAAGACAGCAAGGTATCATGACAACACCTGATTCATTTACCACTTTAGTCTTAAGAATTTTTCGCATTGTCAATGTTAGAATGGGGGTCATGTACTGAGAGATCAGCAAAAATCAAGTCCTATGGAACAGACAATGTGACTTCTAAGTGGCATTTCTCCCTCACAATTTTTAATAGTGGCTGAGAAGTCATATTTATAAATTTTTTGGTCATGTGCTGTGAGATACAGCTATAATTATGGTTTCCTTTGGAACAGAAATGTGGCTTTCTAAGTGGCATTTCTCCCTCAACAATTTTTAATAGTGGCTGAGAGTTCATATTTAATAATTTTTTTGGTTCATGTAGCTGTGCGAGATTCAGCAATAATCTATGGTCCTTTGTAACAGAAATAGCGGCTTTCTAGTGTCATTACTCCTCACAATATTAACAGTGGCTGCGAAGTCATTTTTCTAATTTTTTTAGGGTCCAAGCCTGCTTAGAAATGCACGCAAACAACAGGTCCTATTATGAAAAAAAGATGTTCCTAACAGACATTTGTTCTTCACAATTGACCAAACGTGGGCTCAAGGGTATGCCTATTGAATTATTGGGGGCATTTTGCTTGTGACATGCAGCTATACTACAGTCCAGTTCTAAAAAATGTTGTTTCAAACCAGACAATATGTTCTTCACAATTGTCAAGAGTGGCTCAAGGTGGATTGGTGCTGTCAGAAACAGAATATTGTAGGACACTGTTAATGGACACATAATTTTGCAAAATGACTGTTTTTGCAAGATCTTAACATAGCTAACAACCCTGTACTGAGACAACCCATTTAATACAATGAAAAAAGAGAAACAAAACATGGTCAGATTCCATCCTAATTTAAAAATGTGGTTTTCAGAAATTAAAGTACTAAAAACTTGCATGAACAAAAGAGCTGTTAAAAATATTCCTCTGATTGTTCAATGGAGGTACAGGAAAAACTTGACCAATGTAGGTCATTCAGAGGACATGGAGTATGGAGCACGGACAGAGAACAAAGTACAGAGACCTATTTCCTCCAGCACGTTGAGTAAAAATGAGAAAAAGAATGCCAAGATAAAGGGCACCTGGGTGTAACAGAGCGTTAACCACCAGTATTTCCAAGTGAAGCTCAATTGGTCCACACTCATACGGAGGGGCAAAGCGCTACCCGGAATTGACTGTGTACAGAGGAAGGCTGGAGTTCTCACACTTCCGCACTCTGCTTCAGCACGACAGTTTTCGATTGCTGCGTCATCAGGGCATTTAACCTGCGTGTTAATAGATGACGGACGCCAGCCTGGGCTTTCACCGCACCCACTGTAACTCCGGCCCTGGGTCATGCTGTGGCCCAGGACAGGTATAGTCAATGTCCAGTGAAACTAAAATGGTGGTTGAAAGACTCCTTTTTCCGGCACTTTTTAAATGTGGGGGTCATGCAGGTTTGGGGCTCATGCTGGGGCCCAGGACAGGTATAGTCAATGTCCAGTTCAACTAAAATGGTGGTTGAAAGACTCCTTTTTCCGGCACTTTTTAAATGTGGGGGTCATGCAGGTTTGGGGCTCATGCTGCGTTCCAGGACAGGGATATTCAATGTCCAGTTCAAGTAACATGATGGTTCAAATCATACTGCCTTCTGGCACTTTTTAATTTGTGGGTGATGCAGGTTTAAGGGTCAGGCTGTGGTACAAGACAGGGATCGTAAATGGTCTGTGACTTTTTTTCTGTGACTTTTATAACCTAAGTGTGTTGCCTAAGATGTAGCACGTATCCGTTTGACTGTTGTGGATGTTAATTTCAGCTTCTCCACCTTGTTTGGGTGTAATATGAAGGTGGTTGTTGCACTCCCCATAGACTTTAATGGTCATCGCGCATAATCGATCCCTCACTATCGAAAAACCTTATCGATAGCGGCCGACTACGACTATCAACGATTCTCGATAAGCCAACGCAATCGCTCAACACTAAAACCAACCCGTAATGGCTGGACATCAGCCGTACTACACACGAGTGTCAGCAACCTAAGGTCGCTCTGCCACATATCCCTCCCCTCTGATAAAGGCCATAGGACTTCATCACCCTGCACAACCCTTCCTCCGGGTTCAAAGCTCCTACTTTGGGGAAACATCTTCCCTATATCCTATTTTGGGTCTCACAAAAGACCCCTGGTTGGACCCAGCAACCACACTATCTTCATCAGAGGCTGTAATGACAGCAGACTTCTCAGAGTCGCTATTCACTATGGCCGCTAGGGGTGCACTTGAGCCCCAACCTGCTACCTCTGCAGGATAACAATAAGACCCCAAGTTCACTTCATCCCAAGGCCTCTGGTCCTCATGGACTATCTCCTGTTCCTTAGGGTCCGATACATCCTTTAATTTCTCTGGACCCTGAAGCTCTGCCTCTTGGCTACTAACGGTCACCTGGGTTCCACCAAAGGAAATTTGGTCTACCTCACTGATTACCTTAGTGATGATAACCTCCGCTGTACTAGGATTCACCGTGCCCCCCATAACATGCATGCTAGTGATTGCAGGGTTCCCACTGCCAACCTCAACAAGGAGCACATTACCTGGCGTTTCACTAGTACTAGAGGACACATTTCCCTGTTCACACCTCTGCTTACTGGTTCCATCTAGCAGCAGACCCTCTGCAGCATCATATGGAAGTGTTTCCATCACATCCCCTGTAGCAATCTCTGAGGGAGAACTCTCAGCTTCTATCAGGGTCACTTCTGCATCTTGCACACTGTCAGATTCACCTTGTGTGCTGGGGTTAATGGCCGACACAATTAGAAATTTGGACATCAGCCCGTATCTGCTGGGTCATCCTCTTTGAGGTTTTCCCATTCATGCACCAAACTTGCCGTGTTCACATTAGGCAAATCACTCATTTTTCCACCACCAGTAGGTGCCGCAGACATCTGGCTGGTGCCCACCTGTAGATCGCCACAAACCACAGGATATAACACCTCTGGGATACTGTTCATACTTTCCTCCATCACTTGTAAGGAAAATGTATTAGCTGCCTCAGAACCCGGCACCTCTCTACCATCAGGGGATTTAAACATGCTCAGTTGCCCCTCGCTAGGGTTTAAGCATACACCCACCTCTGTGGTGTCTACCAACTCACTTGTACCATCACAGCAGTCTTTGTGACCACTTCAGTGAAAGCTACTGGCAATATAGCAACCATTGGAACATGTGATCATATGAGGACTACAGGTCACAGCATGGCCTTTCTCTTCACCCTCTATAGTGTCACCATCTGGATCTCCATCACAGATACACGGCTCAGAGCTGCACACACAATCTGCCTCAGTATTTTTATCACTCTCCTTTCAATAATCAACATCATCAGTACTCTGTAGCACTGACACACTACGGCATCCACTCCCACACTACAACTGAGACTCTTCCCTGAGTGTATTTTCCCCTTGGTAAATAACCAGCACATTCACACTCATAGTCTCCTCATACATGGTAGTAGAGCCCTCATACACAGCAGCAGAGCAATCACCTTCCTGGGAGGCTGTTTCTCTTTCAGGGAACACACTTGCAGAGTTCCCATTAAAGCAGGCAAACATCTCTCTGGGACCAACAAGAGCAGATCATAAGGCTATCCAGCCCAGGACACACATCACCTGTGCTACTTGGGATGCTCTCCCCTATGACCTCTAGGGGCACACTAGCGCTAATCCCCCCTGCTGCTCTGGCTGCAGCAGCCTGTTCACACATTGCATTTTCTTCACACACAGCAATGACCTCCAGGGGCACACCTGAACTGCTCTCTATTACTATAAGAGCTGCAGCACCAGTAGGCACCTGTTCATATACAGCAGTAGCTAGAGCTAGCTTTGTGATGCAGCTAACCTCCACCTGCTCAGACTGGGGTGACATTACTACTAATACAAAACTTTTTCCCTTTCGATTTTCATTTCAAATGGCCCATTATTATAATACATTTCAACAGAGTCACCATCCCACAGGGGTGCAGCTAGGAGAAACTGAGTTCATAGTTCACAATCCGCGCTCCAGCACTCTTTACCTGCACAACATACGTTTTGGGTCTGCACATATAAAATAATGTGAAAAACACAAGCATAGGTGCACACTGAAAAGGCAATAAAAAACATCTAATACAAACAATCAGTGGCACACTAAAGACAATAAACCCATAAAGGAACATTGGAAATGCATTACTCTAAGGAAATAGAAAAACCTGGGACTCTTATTTACAGTATTTGATCAAAATTATTAAGCTCACCTCCCAAAGCAAGGGATCCCAAAAGGAGTTAATTTGTACTCACTAGCGTCAAACAGACTGCAGTTCAGGGTATGGTAGAACAGCAATTGAACCCCTTTTAAAAACCTTTTCACGTTAAAAGAGGCCAAACTAAAAGTCTACGGGCCTGCACTAAAGTAATGTAAACACAAGCACTGCACCTAAACATATTGTACATAATACAAAATTATTGCTGTTAAACACAACTAGTGCAGCCCTGAGACGCCTAGTGAAATAAAAAATATTTAGTGTTAGGGACCACTTGCTCTGGACCCTTAGTCTTTTTTGGGGGAGGTTGAGCTTAATACAATCATTTAAAAATACTGAAACTAAGGGGTTTCCCCGGTTTTCATATTTCCAGCAGTAAATGCATTTCCAATGTTTCCCATAAACTTGAGGTTTTCTAGTCTTTAGTGTGCCACTGATGATTGGTATTAAGTATAATGCCATTTCAGGTGCACCTTGCTTGTGTTTTCACAATAATATTTTATATGGCAGAGCCAACGTTTGTTTTGAGTTTCATTTGAGATTGGCGATCTCTTTTGGGTTTCGCACAACAGCTCCTCTTTTTAACCAGTGCCCGGGATAATTCAAATTGCTAGTTCCTACCATACCCTGAAGCTGCAGTCTGGATTGACCCTATGAGGTAACATATTTTGTGTAGGACTCACCTGCTCTGGGATCCCTTGACGTTTTGGAGGTGAGCTTAATACAATCTTTGATCAATACTGTAAACTAAGAGTCCCAGGTTTTTCCATATTTTCCTTAGCTGTAATTCATTTCCAATAATCCTATATAACTTGAGGTTTTTACTTAGTCTTTAGTGGGGCCACTGATGTTTGTATTTTGATGTATATATTCCTTTTCAGTGTGCACCTATGGGTTTTTTGTTTTTCACAATATATTTTTTTAATGTGCAGAGCCAAAGAAAGTTTTGTAGTTCATTTGAGATTGGCGATCTCTTTGGCTTGCTGCACACAGCTGCCTCTTTTTAAACCAGTGCAGGATAATTCAAATTGCTAGTTCCTACCATACCCTGAAGCTGCAGTCTGGATTGACGCCTAGTGAGGTAACATATTTAGTGTAGGGACTCACCTGCTCTGGGATCCCCTTGACGTTTTGGGAGGTGAGCTTAATACAATCTTTGATCAAATACTGTAAACTAAGAGTCCCAGGTTTTTCATATTTTCCTTAGCAGTAATGCATTTCCAATGTTCCTATATAGCTTGAGGTTTTACTTAGTCTTTAGTGTGCCACTGATGTTTGTATTAGCTTTACCTGCACAGGCATCATGTCTGGGCCTCTGCTTGGTCCACCCGGGTTGTCACAAAACCAATGCCTGGCAGTCCCAACACACGTGTCACCTGCAATACACCCCACTGGAGCAGTCTTACCAGGTCCATGACGGGTCTCCACACCAGGTATGGTATCTGGGTGCAGTCTGGACCTCTCCTGCTGACTGTCCATGTCAGCCTTGGGTGGGGCTCCACCCACCTGGAACTCCCAGACTTGCAGCTGCCTCCTCTCTGGCCTTCTCCTCCAACATGGCTCCTCCGGCTGGTCGGTGGTAGCAGCCTCCTGTTGATCCAGATGGTTGTCCATGGCAACGGCAGCATGCAGGTCCCTCAGCAACTGCATCTCTTCCGAAGTGGACCCCTTCTTGAACGGACAATATGGTCTCCTGGCCACAGGACATCCCCTCATGCACATGACCACCTGTAGACATCCGTCACACTACTCAGGCTTGTTATATTAAGCATCCGTCTTCTCTGCCTTATCTTGGGGACTCACAGCCGGAAAGGCTGGTTGGATTGTGGTAAGTCCACCATCTCCAGACTGCTGACCAGAGGCGTAGCTACAGAGGGTGAAGAGGTAGCAGTCGCTACCGGGCCCTGCAGCCTGAGGGGGCCCAAAAGCCCTCCTGCCACATAGAAAGACACCAGTATTATAAATAACACATGGTAGCTGGGGGGCCCAATTCCACTTTTTCCACTGGGGCCCAGGAGCTTCAAGTTACGCCTCTGCTGCTGACTCTTGTGTATCATTTCTTTTAATGCCTGCTGTTGTACCTTAAATTGTGCCTGGAGCTGATGGTTGTCTTCCCATATTTTAGCCTTCATCTGCTCAGTTTGTTGGGTCACCTGCTTCAACTGGGCAAAATGAAGAAAATTTCAGGCACCAGCAAAGTCCTTTCAGACAGTACAGTCTCTGTGCTTGGGTTTGTCCTTCTCTCTCCACTGAGCACACAGTCTCTCACCCCACAGAAGTCAGCCTGTTTGCAGGTGTGTCTCTTTTTAGAAAAACCCTTGCTCACACAGGTAACATTCAGCAGTCCTATGTAAATTGCAGCAGTCCTATGTACTTTTCCATATGTTCGATTGAAACGATTTTGTGCACTGCACCAATTTTGCCTGTTAATGCCAATAATGCCCACGGCATCCTCCACCATATGTGACGACTCGCTCTCGTCTGAACAACCTCCTGGGCCATCCTGGGGGTATTTCGCTCATGGAATCACCGTCTTTGGTAAAACGGATGGCACTCCGACACAGGCTTCAGTTTGAAACTGGCCTCAACCAGCTTTATTGAGGCACAGTATACCAGCAACAAAAACACAAATAAAATCCTCGGCCGTCAAGCCACTAACATTAAATGAGTCCCTCACTAACGTGGCCTATGCCTACCGCCCAGCACCACATACCATAGTATTCCCACTGTATAATAGGCTTTCTTCAAGCCTCCAGGGGCCAGAGCTCTCTCCGAGCTCTTCTGCTCCAAACCTTCAGGTAGCAACCACGCCCCCTGATTACCTGTAGTAGAAGTCCTCTACCTGGACTGGCCCAAAATCTGGCCTAGAACATGGGGATCTGGAACGTGGGAACAGCCACCCACCCATCTGCAGCTGTTCCGGGAAAGCCAACCCATAATGGCTGGACATCAGCCGTACTACGTAGAGTGTCAGCCACCTAATGTTGCTGACCGATAACCCTTGGCTTCCCCCACCGAGACCAGTCCCTCGGTGGCACATTTCTTGCATTTCTCCTGCCGTACGCCACCTAGTGGCAGCACCATGCGACCACCTATGGTCGCTTTGCCACAATATATATATGTGTGTATATATATATATATATATATATATATATATATATATGTATATATATATATATATATATTAAGGTATATAATATTGTGTGTGTATATATATATATATATATATATATATATATATATATGTGTGTGCGTATATATATATATATATGTGTGCGTATATATATATATATATATATATACATATGTGTGTGTGTATATATATGTGCGTAAGTATATATGTGTGTATCTGTATGTATGTATATATATGTGTGTGTGTGTGTGTGAGTAATACTCCAGCGGCAGTATATATATATACTAAGAGGGATTGCTGCTTATGTTGGTGCAGTGCCGCTGGAGTATTACTCTTTGTAGTGAACATTTGAAACGTTGTTTTCTTGGAAGGCTTGTGCACGCTTTTTGCAGCTAAAATAGTTGTTATAAAATGGAGACAGTAATACAAATAGAAGAGACTGAAAGAGTCATTTACCGTAATTCTAGTGATTCAGGGCGGGAGGATAGAAACACAATTTTTGCACAATGTAACATTTATGATGAAATAAAGATGTTAAGTACACGGACTTCAGAATATTAACCCTTACAGAAAACGAAGTCCATTTATTCTGGACCAATAAAACATTACAATCATACTGTTAAAGTAAACGGTCCCCTAGAGGCTTACGAATGTTTAAGGATATCTCTCAATATCAGGATGATGTTGAATTTGTAGAGAAGTGGAAACAAGCACATATTGAACCCTCATTGAGACTCACTCATTTGGTGCTAGAAAAATCAAAAAAAGAATATGATCAGGTGTGTGGTAAACTAGAAGCAGCAAAGGGTGAATTAAAAACACGTTTGACGGAGGCGCAATGGTGTCGTTTCAACGTAAAATGGAAAATCGATTGGTGCCCATACAAAATGAAATTAAGGAAAAAAAGAAAGACAAGTTTGTCCGTGATAAATTAGATTTTGAACAAGATCGTATTTTCACTTGGAAACAGCAACCTAATAGGAACTATAACAAAAGGATTGGAAATAAAACTTGGAGGAGATCACGACCACAGAACAAAAAGATGGACTACTGGACGACCAACTCGGGATAGGACTCAAGTACTATGGATGAAGGGATGGAAGTACAACAAGCACAAGCTGGGACTATGATTCATGAGAATTATGCTTTGACATCCCGATACCCTTTAGGTGGAGAATCCGCCAGAGTGGGGGGGGGGGGGGTGAAAGAAGATCAAGCTACCCTTACGAAAGGGCCGGTACCACGAGGAAGCAGGTCTCTTGGAGGAGGTAGAGTGTCCTGCTCCTCTGAATTCCACAAGCATAGAAGGTAATAGTGCAATAAATGTTATCAATATTTCTGATGTAGAACTAACAGATGCTTATAGGTCACCATTATCTAAAGGGTTACAGTTTTCTCTCACAAGTTCCTTTAATTATACTCAATTTCAAATTGACTTAAGTAAATCATTGAGGAAAATTAACTTGTATAGAATTTTTAAAAATAACAAAGATGATGCAGTAAGATCGTTGTGTGAAGGAGAAAAACCGACAACTATAGGTAGACTAGGTTTTGCTTTAGGATTGTGATCGGGAGGTAGTAGGAGAACTTTTGGATCTCCTAGATGAGGAAAATCCTAGGGAAAATTATTCAGGTGAAGAGAGTAGGTTTTCTGGAGGTGTTAAATCAAGTTTTTGCCCCCTTTTCACCGGGCTCAGCGTTATCTAATTTTTATGATGCTGTGGTAAGAGATGTAAAAGCATTGATATATCCTAGATGAGATTGTAATCTAACATCTGAGGAAAGAAAAGCTTTAAGTAAACTGAAGAATGATCCAAAAATAATAATTAAAGGGGATGTATCACTTCCTTACTTCGGCTGAGTCACACTTCTCTTAGCTTCCCAGCTCTGTGAATGCAGGGGCGTTTCTTCCCCTCCCAGCTGGATGACATCATCCCCCCTTCACTGCTGGCCTGAGACTCCCCCCCCCTCCCCCCTCCCCTCTGAGTCCACATATCCCTGTGTCTCTCTCTATGCAGTCTTATTTTATAAGAGCTGTATACATACCACAGGCTGCATTCAATCTAATCTGAGCACTGAACTCTCACAGCTGGAGATGTATTACAGCTTTCTAAGAACGGCACAGATCTGCGTGTATGCAGGAGAGTTAGGCACAGGGTCAAAACTGTCATGTTTTCTCATTGTACAATCTGCTGCAGTCTGTTTCTGCTAGGTGTGGAAACAGAAAATGCTACGGCCCCTAACTCTGAGTTAGAGACACAGCTCCGTGAATCGACCCAGGGTCTGTACAGAATGTAAATGAGCTCTCAGCTAGTGAATTGCAAGGAGGAGGGATCAGGAGGGATTAGACCCACACTGGATATCAGTGTAAATAAAAACACAAGATAAGGGACACTGTGAGAACAAGGCAGCTTTGCTAATGACATCCAATTGCAAAGTTGCTTGTTTTCACTGTCCCCTTATTCTGAAGACCATTTAATGAAACGATAACACCCCTATAAGCCCACCGAGAAGGGGGGAAATATTGTGATTATGAATGAGACATATTATTTAGAAGAGGCATATAGGCAATTGAATGATCAGAAGACCTATAAGAAATTACCAAGGGACCCCACTGAAAGCTATAAGGGAAAATTACAAACATTATTACAAAAGGGCATTCAAAAGAACTTTATTGCTCAACGACAGGCGGAGAGACTTTTTCCAAAAAAGGTCTCAAAACCTAACTGGTATTTTCTACCAAAGGTGCACAAGAATAAAGATCGTCCTCCTGGGCGTCTTATAATTGCCAGTATAGGATCAATTACTGGACCAGTATCGCAATGAAAGAATCAAGTATCCAGCACGTATTCAGGAATCATAAAATATATAAAAATTTATTGGAACAAAATTAAAACTTCCAAGACAAAAACACTCACCAGTGAAACGGACAGGTGGTCAATCAAAAATTAGGCATAGTGGAGTGAAATACACGCTAACGCGTTTCGGGCTTAACAGACTTGGCCCTTACTCATAGCGACATTATACCCAACTGAATGATCCCATTTATAGAGGCATAAGATTGCTAACATCACACACATGTGGCGATATGCAAATATGAGGCTATGTCTTACCTGAGGAGACTCCATTGCAGGTGTAACGCTACATGATTGCGGTCCGCTGAGCGGAAGTGACGAATAGCCACCTCCGGTTATGCGTACTGCAGAATCAGAGTGGAGACTGGCAAAACAAAACCTTTGGGTCTCAATTATGCATTAGAATTAAACTTTGATTTATTTAAAACTATCAAGGATATCAACAAATTTGTTAGACTATTGACATTAAAGAGACACTTCTGGCAGGACACCGACATGCAAAAAAATTGCAACTTTGAGGACACAGTGATCAGTTTAAATACTAACATTGGAGCTTCTTCTACCTTTTCTGAACAAATTGCTTTAATGACCTTAAGTGATTTAGAGTTAGAGAATTTCCAACATCAGGCCTCTATAACTCATTTGACTAGTTTTGCTACAACAAATATAGATTTCTACCCTATCCACTCAAGAACCGATTCCATGGACAAGTTCCAATTATTGGTAGAGAGGGAACTTAGATCGCTATATAATAAAACTAGTAGAGGCTCTCCTTTCAATCTTAAACCCTCACATAAAATTGCTCTAAAAGAATTGGAGTCCACAAAGTCCATTGAAATTAAGATGGCCGACAAGGGTGGTACCATTGTGGTACTTAATAAAACAGATTATTGTAGCTATATACAGTCCATGCTAGCAGATAGCTCTACCTATCTCAAATTAGAACGGGATCCTACAGAAAATTTCAATCTGGCCCTACATAATTTAGTAGAAGAAGGAGTCAACCAGGGCACCATAACCCGCAAGCAGACTGATTATATAAAAATTGAAAGCCCTAAAATTCCGGTATTATATGGATTGCCCAAGGTACATAAAAGCACCACTGTTCCACCAATGAGACCAATAGTCTCTGGTATTGGCTCCTTTTCGGAGAGACTCAGTAGTTGGGTAGATATGCTTCTCCAACCCCTTGTACGGCGAGGACCGGGTCACCTGCAGGATAGTAAGGATGTCCTGAAAAGTTTAAATGATAAAATCTGGCAAAAAAATTTTCAATGGGTTACAATGGATGTGGAAGCCCTCTACACTAGTGTACCTCACTATGTTGCTCTACAGGCCACTCGTTACCATCTGGTAAAGTATAGTAATTACTCTACTACATTGATTGATTATGTTGTTATGGTCATCAATTTTCTAGTGTCCCACAATTATTTTTCTTTCTGTGAACAATTCTTCCTGCAGCTTAAGAGGGTGTCAATGGGGGCGAAATTTTCGCCCTCATTGGCTAACCTCACTATGTCTTGGTGGGAGGAGTTGTATGTATTTACTTCTGATAATCCATTTTTACACCAGGTGGAGTGGTATGGTAGGTACATCGATGACCTTCTAATAATTTGGAGGGGGGATGTGCCTGCCATACCACTCTTCTTGGATTATGTTAACAACAATGTCTTCAATTTGAAGTTCTCTGCCCAATGGAACAGTGCAACAATTTGTTTTCTTGATTTGCAACTAGATGGCAAAGATCAGAATACCATCATGTCTACAACGTATAGAAAGTCGACCTCTGGAAACACAATTTTACATTTTAGGAGTTTCCATAATAGGTCTACTCATAAATCAGTTCCTAGGGGGGAATTTTTACGAGCCCGACATAACTGTAGTACTTTGGAATCCTTCCAAAAGGAAGCTAGTAATATTAGCCATAGGTTATCTGTACGGGGATATCCAAAAGACTTATTAAAGGGAGCTCTTGAAAAAGTCTCAATAACAGACAGAGGAGATCTACTAAAAGATAAAACACCACCTATTTTTAAGCACAATCCTCCAACGCTTGTATTAGATCCTAGCAGACAATTCAATTCCATCAAACATATTGTAAACAAATATCTACCTATCCTGTATGAGGATGATATATTAAATAACATCTCACGCAATAGTCTCACGCAGAGCAAAAACCTTGGGAGATTCATTAACCTCAAATGTGTTCTGCACTAATCCTAAACAAACTACCTGGCTGAGTTGTAGGGGGTTCTATGGATGTGGCTCACATCCGTGCAGCAACTGCAGATACGCCCTGCAATGCAAAGATTTCCAAAATTCAGATGGTTCAAAAACATATCCAATAAAAAATGTTATTAATTGCAATTCACACCATATTGTATATGGCGCTATTTGCCAGGCATGTAATCTTATGTATGTGGGGAGCACCATCAGAAAATTAAAAATACGATTTCTGGAGCACATCAATGACATTAATACTACGTCATTCAGAAATAAATCTAATTTAGCTAAACATTTCATACAAAATCATGACTGTAATTTCAATATGCTAAAAATATTTGGACTAGAGAAATGTGTGCGCCCACATAGAGGTGGAGATTTTGAAAATCACCTCAGAGATAGGGAAGCCTATTGGATCACAGTGCTCAACACACTTGTACCTAAGGGTCTTAATTTACGTAGGGAAATTATGTTCCATTACTAATTGTGGTACCTGCTTGTGAAAAATTATATATATAAAATATTGATATTATATGAGATAGAAAGTATCTGCATCGTACCCAACGCATGGCCATATTTTTGGTGATTTGTATTTTTTTCCTATTTATTTGCATGTTATAGTTATATTTGTACTCTCAATTTTTGCTTTTTTATTTATTTATTTTACCTATTCTTCTTATTATTTTGTTTCCATTTATTATGATTACCTGTATTTATGGTCACTCCACTGCAGGTTATTTTCTAACACACGCGCTATTGGCCCTACTATAGTGTAATGTTTCATTAGTATTAGGCGCCTCTCAACCGCGATATTCTACATTCTTTCATGGCGCATGCGCGCGCCTGCCAGGTTCCGTTCTGCCAGTCTCCACTCTGATTCTGCAGTACGCATAACCGGAGGTGGCTATTCGTCACTTCCGCTCAGCGGACCGCATCTATGTAGCGTTACACCTGCAATGGAGTCTCCTCAGGTAAGACATAACTTCATATTTGCATATCGCCACATGTGTGTGATGTTAGCAATTTTATGCCCCTATAAATGGAATCATTCAGTTAGGTATAATGTCGCTATGAGTAAGGGCCAAGTCTGTTAAGCCCGAAACGCGTTAGCGTGTATTTCACTCCACTATGCCTAATTTTTGATTGACCACTTGTCCGTTTCACTGGTGAGTGTTTTTGTCTTGGAAGTTTTTAAGTTTGTTCCAATAAATTTTGATATATTTTATGATTCTTGAACACGTGCTGGATACTTGATCCTTTCATCTAACTGATGCTGTTACCTGGGACTGTACATCCGTGCATGTTATTTCTCATCATTGACTGTTGAGGCTGGCTGTTTACTACATGTCTACTACCAGTATCGCAATACCTTGATTGGGTGTTAAGACCATTACTTGTTAGTGTACCTTTGTTTTTATTGGATTCAAAGACACTACTTCAAGATCTTGATAAAATGAGTATACAACCGGGGTACAGCCTGGCGACAATTGATGTCGTCAGTCTGTATACTAGGATTTTGCATAAGGATGGTATGACAGCAGTTAAATCTTTTTTAATGAGATCTAATAGAGATAGTGAACATGTGGAATATTTATGTGAATTATTGGAGTTTATACTCACACATAATGCATTTTGCTTTAATAATCAGTGGTATATTCAATGCACAGGTACTGCGATGGGTACGCCCGTTGCTCCAACTCTTGCGAATATATTTTTGGCGTACTGGGAAGAGGAATATTTTTATAATTAATATAAAAAATATAGTCTAAAAAAACCCCTGCACATTAGAGCAGTACCAGTTCAAACCAGTATAGAGAAAAGTCACAATACAACACAGGAGAAACTGAAAAAAATACTGATAAACAACCACCCATGCACCTACTGTCCATGAGGGTTAATTGCTAAATTTACAATTGCATAGAGATAAGGCTTACAAAGGGTGTCAATTATACAGTTACATGTGGCACACCATGCTGGCTTACAAAAGAATGATGACGCCCTTACTATTCGAATAAGTGTGGTGCCCAGCACTTTTCAAGTGTCCAACATGAATTCCTGGAACCTTCTCCTCCCCAGTGCAATGCTCGGTCTACTCTGCAGCAGACAAAAATTACCAGAAAACCAAATACTAAAAACTTCATAAAACTGAGCTTTTTGTCCACTGTCGTCAAATGCCGCTGAAGAAAGTTTTTTAGCACGTTTTGTGTTTTTTGTGCAACTTTGGGAGCGTTTTTTGAAGACATGCACTGCATTGCAGAAAAACAAAAAACGTTGAAAAAACAGTTGTTTTTCTGTGCAGTGGAGACACAGCCATAAACTCCCATAGATCATTTTCTGCCTGGCTCAGTCATTTTTGCAACATGTTTCAAAAAACGACCAGCAGCAAAAAACGAGCAGAAAAAAAATGGAGACAACAGAGTCTATGGGAGACAGCGGGAGGTTCTTACTATAGAGTCTATGGGAGACAGCGGGAGGTTCTTACTATAGAGTCTATGGGAGACAGCGGGAGGTTCTTACTATAGAGTCTATGGGAGACAGCGGGAGGTTCTTACTATAGAGTCTATGGGAGACAGCGGGACGTTCTTACTATAGAGTCTATGGGAGACAGCGGGACGTTCTTACTATAGAGTCTATGGGAGACAGCGGGACGTTCTTACTATAGAGTCTATGGGAGACAACAGGACGTTCTTACTATAGACTCTATCGCTCTGCTCTACACTGATGACTGGCAAAACCCCGAAACACGTATGTAGATGAGCAATATTGGCTTGACAATTATTCCCTTTTGCTTCTCAAAGATTCAGTGAATCAGAAGTAAATTGAGGGTTTGTTACAACCTATAGAGGGCACAGTGAGCTTTCCAGCTCCTTTCCCATAATGCCTTGTGATATGCAGATGCTTAGTAGTGGGCTAAAAGGCAATCAAAACACTACACACCTTAACTGGTGCTCTCCATAAGGAGAGATGTTCCCCTTCTCATACCCACTCATTGCCTCCCACCAGTCAAGCCAATATCGCTCTGCTCTACACTGATGAGGGGCAAAACCCCGAAATGCGTATGTAGATGAGCAATATTGGCTTGACAATTATTCCCTTTTGCTTCTCAAAGATTCAGTGAATCAGAAGTAAATTGAGGATTTGTTACAACCTATAGAGGGCGCAGTGAGCTTTCCAGCTCCTTTCCCATAATGCCTTGTGATATGCAGATGCTTAGTAGTGGGCTAAAAGGCAATCAAAACACTACACACCTCAACTGGTGCTCTCAATAAGGAGAGATGTTCCCCTTCTCATACCCACTCATTGCCTCCCACCAGTCAAGCCAATATCGCTCTGCTCTACACTGATGAGGGGCAAAACCCCGAAATGCCTATGTAGATGAGCAATATTGGCTTGACAATTATTCCTTTTTGCTTCTCAAAGATTCAGTGAATCAGAAGTAAATTGAGGATTTGTTACAACCTATAGAGGGCGCAGTGAGCTTTCCAGCTCCTTTCCCATAATGCCTTGTGATATGCAGATGCTTAGTAGTGGGTAAAAGGCAATCAAAACACTACACACCTTAACTGGTGCTCTCCATAAGGAGAGATGTTCCCCTTCTCATATAGAATCTAAGGGAGACAGCGGGACGTTCTTACTATACAGCCTATGGGAGACATGCGGGACTTTCCCTTATTTATAGGGGTCTATGGAGACAGCGGGACGTTCTTACAAATAGAGTCTATGGAGGACAGCGGGACGTTTTTTACTATAGAGTCTAGGGGAGACAGCGGGACGTTCTTACTATAGAGGTCTATGAGAGACAGCGGGACGTTTTACTATAGGTCTATGGGGGACAGCGGGACGTTCTTACTATTTTAGGGGGGGAGTTTTTTATATGGGAAGGGAGACAGCGGGAGTTCTTACTATAGAGTCTATGGAGGAAAACGGGCGTTCTTATATAGAGTCTATGGAGACCCCGGGACGGTCTTATTTATAGAGTCTATGGAGACAGCGGGACGTTCTTACTATAGAGTTATGGGAGACAGCGGGACGTTCTATTTATAAGTTTTATAGGAGACAGCGGGGACTTTCTTACTATAGAGTCTATGGAGACGGGCAGGACCATCTTAAACCAAGCACTTGTCACCCTTTGTTGCCCCCATACACCCTAATACCCTTTGTAAGTAGCTTTTTTTATTATGTAATGTCTGGTTTTTCTGTGCTTATACCCTCTACATTGTAAAGTGCTGTGGAATATGCTGGCACTATACAAATAATGATTAATATTATTATTATAGTGGGATCTTAGCCCTCAGTTCGGTTCTTTCCAGCTGGCGCTGACATTACCTTGTCAGGCTGCGTGCCCACTTCAGTTATTTGGTCAGTTTTGCCCCTGTAACTGCCCAGAGAAGTGCGTTGCGATTCTAAGAGCAGAGGCTGTAATCTGCGTGCCATACTAAAACACAGCATTGCATGAAGACCAAACCAAGCTGCCTCTGCATATTTGAGCATGGCACAATGTTCTACAGTACCCTACAGACTCTCTGCAGGAAGGAAATAGCTATTTTTTAACGCGATTCGCCGCAAATAAATTCGAGTTGAAACAAATTTTGCCGGAAACTTCTGCTAACTTGGCAAATCGAATTTTTGAGAAATTCGCCTATCTCTAGTCTGGATACATTTCTAGATATAATAATATAACAAGTTATAGTGACCGGGATTCTGGAGAAGGGTCTGGATACATTTCTAGATGTAATAATAAGTTTTAGTGACCAGGATTCTGGAGAAGGGGTCTCATGGATAACAATTTCTTAGATGTAATAATAAGTTATAGTGACCAGGATTCTGGAGAATGGTCGTTGATCCAGGGATTTATTCTGATGCCAGATTGGAGTCAAGAAGGAATATTTTCCCTAAAATGAGGACAATTAGCTTCTACCTCATGCAGGGTTTTGCCTTTCTCTGGATCAACACTATAGCCCAATAAGCTAAACTGGAGGGATTTCTGTCTTTTTTGGCCTCACAAACTATGTAACTACACAACTATATAAAAGTCATATTTTGTAATATAAAATTATTGATCCTGTTCGATGAACACTGTAGAAGAAAAAAAAATTAAATGGTCAAAATTGCTGTTTTTTGGTCATTTTACATGTTCAGAAAATTGGAATAAAAAGTAATCAAAAACTCACATGTATTCCATAGCAATAGAAACTAAAGTCCAGACCACAAAAAAGCAAACCCTTACTCAGGTCTATAGGTGGAAAAACAAAAAATAATTACTGGTCACAGAAGACTGTGCTATGGCACTAAATTAAAGGGGTTTTGCCACTAATAAAATTGAGGGGAAGTTTTGCAAATAAAAATAAACATTTTTCACCATTCTTTAAACTTTTAAAAAATTCTGCACTGTTTTTGTTTTAGTGCTCCTTTAGTGATCCATTGTTTACAGCTCATCTCCAGAGGATACGACCAGGGCTGAGAGCTCCTCAGTCCTGGTCAGACATCACCTCTCCTCTCAGGCAGCTACTGAGTGTTCAAACCCCAGGTGCTCTCACTCTATTCCTGTCCTCTGTGCTCCTTAGTAATTAGTCAAACAGCGCAAATAAATAAAAAAGAAACCCCAATCAGGTTTGTGCATTGATAAAGAGAAAAAAAACACAGGTTTGGTTCCTGCAGGGATTTGAACCTAGGACCTTTGTACCTGGAGGCAAAAACTTTACCTCTCAGCTACTCACAATGCTTTACATAAACAGACTTTCTTTGACTACAGAGAGGAAAGGCCTGGCGATGTCATCCTGCTGGGTCACATGATATGCAATTCAAACAAATCACACATGCCCCTTTCTGAGCACACACAGCTGAAGAGCTGGATACGGGAGGTATGAATACAGATAACACATCATTTATTCAGAAAAGTGAATGGCAACAAAAATAACCTGCAAAAATGAAGCAAAGACAGTCTCTTTTCACATTTCCCCCCTCAGAAGTTTTTTTCGGTTTCCCAGTACATTTTATGGCACAGTCAGTAGCATCAAGTTATATAATGTCCCATATCCTACATCATGTTTTGCTAGGGAACAAAACAGAATCTCTCATGTGAAATAAGCTGTGATTTCCTTATAAAGCTTTTCCCACATTCTGAGCATGAATATGGCTTCTCTCATGTTTACCAAGATATGATTTAATAGCAAAACTTTTCCCACATTCTGAACAAGAGTATGGCTTCTCTCCTGTGTGAATTCTCTCATGGTTTGCACGGTATGATTGCGTAGTAAAGCTTTTCCCACATTCTGAACATGAATATGGCTTCTCTCCTGTGTGAATTCTCTCATGTACAACAAGATTTGATTTCTTTCTAAAGCTTTTCCCACATTCTGAGCAGGAATATGGCTTCACTCCTGTGTGAATTATTGTATGTTCAATAAGACCTGCCAATTTTGCAAAACATTTGCTACACTCTGAGCAAGAAAATGGCTTCTCTCCTGTGTGAATTTTCTCGTGTACAACAAGATGTGATTTCCTTCTAAAGCTTTTCCCACATTTTAAGCATGAATAGGGTTTCTCTCCTGTATGAATTCTCTGATGTGCAAGAAGCTGTAATTTTCTTTTAAAGCTTTTCTCACATTCTGAACATGAAAATGGCTTCTCTCCTGTGTGAATTAATTATTGCCTACAAAGATGCCCTTTCGTGTTATAACATTTCCCACATTCTAAAGCAGGAATATGGCTTCTCTCCTGTGTGAATTTTCTCATTATTTAAGATATGATTTAGTTGAAAAAACTTTTCTCACATTTGAACATGAAAATGGCTTCATCCTGTGTGAAATAATGTATGCTCAACAAGCTGTTCCTTTCGTGCATAACATTTCCCACATTCTGAGCAGGAATATGGCTTTTCTCCTGTGTGATTTCTCTCATGTATATTAAGATATGATTTAGTTGTAAAACTTTTCTCACATTTTGAACATGAAAATGGCTTCACTCCTGTGTGAAATAATGTATGCTCAACAAGCTGTTCCTTTCGTGCATAACATTTCCCACATTCTGAGAAGAAAATATGGGCTTCTCTCTGTGTGAATTCTCTAAATGTTATTAAGATGTAATTTTCTTTTAAAGCTTTTCTCACATTCTGAACATGAATATGTTTTCTGTCCTGTGTGAATTTTCTCATGTGAAATAAGACTTGATTTACTTGTAAAACATTTCCCACATTCTGAGCATGAATATGGCTTCTCTCCTGTGTGAATTCTCTCATGCTTAACAAGATATGATTTAGCAGTAAAGCTTTTCTCACAATCTGAACATGAATATAGCTTCTCTCCGGTGTGAATTCTCTCATGCCTAGTTAACTTTGTATGACTTTTTTTTACCCCCTTTCAGGCCTTTACTTTGGGTAACAATGTGTGACTGGTCAACAGAAGGTTCCTCCTGATTAGAAGCATTAGAAGATAGATCTGTTCTCTGAAGTCCTGGATGTACATTAATAGTAATTAGGTTTTCTCCTGAAGAGCGCTGCTTGATCTCTCCATCTTCTACTTTATCACTCAGAGATAACATAAAGTCTTCTCCAGAACGCGTTGTGGAATTTTCTGATGGATTAACAACAGATTTCATGAGTTTTAATGTTTACTTTGTGGTTTAAAAGAAAATAAGTTTATAACATTCCTATCAAAACAGTTTAACACAGAGAATATATTGAATATCTGCTACTGCAGTTTTTGTAACCAAAATAAAGTATTGGGCGCAAAGGAAATGAAAAGGAAGAACTTTTACTGCTCCTTCCGCAGGATCCACTACTGGCTCAAAAAGCTAGAGAGGCAGTTTCAGATTTTAAAAAACAACCATCTGTGAGGCCTCCCTGAGGCTGGAGACACACACCTGTTCTTCTTGTTCTAGTTCTTTGAGACAAAGCCAGAAATGGATCCAGCAGAGCGGAGGAATGTACGACTTTACTTTTTAATCTTCTCAAAACGCACCAGAAAAGCCACCTGTGCGATTCCAGCTTTGTAAAGATTATAAACCAATTGTGCATCACCTTTATACATAAAGAGGGAAACTTCCTTAAAACACTTTTTATTTAGATTTTGGGTGTTTTTGCTTCTATGATGCAAATAAAAATAAAATACAGCTCCTGAATGGGGAGAGGAACTATCTTTCAGCAGGATGGTAGCAAATCAGATGCCATCACATGTGAAGGAAAAATACAGACCTGCCTGTCAGCTATAGGAAAAAGGTGATTTAGAAGGTCACATGGGTGTGGATTGGAGAATACAGGAAACCTACACTGAACTGGAATATTCAAGGGTGTCTTAAACATCAATACAGATCCCAATATCCAACCTCTATCACATTTACCGGCATAAAGTGAGCAAAACCATCAGGGAGACTGAGATGGAGGGACTAGAAAAAGAGATTCAATGGGTTGTTTTTTTTGTTGAAGCTAAATGTCGGATTCTTTCTGTGATGGTATAGAGTGGATATGGAGATAATGGTTGTTCCCCTGTGTTTGGTCATTTTGGTTCTGAATATTTGTGTAACTAGTTTGTTTTAATATTTTCAGAACTAGTTTGGTAGGTTACTCTTCACTATCCCCCCATACTGTGTACTATACTATAATATATCCAAGAATTTGCTGGGTGACATTTCTCCATATGAACACTCTGAGCCCAATGACTTTCATGGGTCACTCTTGTTCACATCCCATAATGGCTCTATGCTTGGAATATATGATGAGGAAAAACATGAAGTGGGAAGGGCTTCTTTCATTTTGATGGAAGTCTCCTTGTGTCATGGTCTAAGGGAAAAAGAACGTCAGGTATGCAGATGCTCTGGGCCACCATGAGTGAAGATGATAAACCTGGTGGAAGTAGTCAAAGTGCGGAACAAGACAGCAGGTGGTGGCAGATATACAGGTATTATAGAGGACTGGTGCTGCAGCAGGAATAGCAGTAACGGGTACAGGTAAACGTACATGAAATGCAGGTAACAGTAGCAATACAGCAGCCAGGGGTCAAGCCCCTATTTTATGTAGAAAACAAGGAACTGATGCAGGAGCAAGGGCATGGAGTTCCTTAAAGGGGTTGTCTCACTACAGGGATTGGTTTTTATGTTAAAGATCTTACAAAAACAAGTCACTTTGCAATATATGTGTCCATTAACAGTGTCCTACCTATTCCTAGATATCCCCTCTTGCATGGACTGCATCAGCTCCTCAGGTCGCTATAGCTACAGACCTGTTTGATATCTACCGATAGGCTGCCAGTGCTGTTAATTATAGCTACAGACCTGGTGTCCTAAGCAGCTCATCACTGCAGGCCAGTAAAAGCCAGTAAACACTGAATTCAAAAATGAAACTGAGAAAACAAGACTGAGGTAAGATGAATCAATGTAGTGAGACAACCCCTTTAAGTAGACAGGGATCATAGGTTACAGGGCACTGGGTAGGTAATTGGGACACTGTCCCTTAACATAGCAGCGCACTTCCGTGCGTGCTGTAGGTAGCGCTCGTGTGCACCTGTGAACCCAGGAAGCAGGCGGAAGGATAGCAGACGCCTATCTGCTGGCGGGCACTGCCGTCGGCACAGAAGCGCACACTGGGACAGGAGTCGGAACAGGTGAGGATCGCAAAGATGCAGCATTGGGTACTGCCATAGCAATAGAGGAACAGGCACATCCATGGTCCAGGACAGGGGACCCGGTGTGCACCATGACAGAACCCCCCCTACCTAAGCCCTCTCCTCTGGGCTAAGGGTCTTGGATGACTTCTTGGATTTGGGAAACAGAAACGGTAGGCGGGAGAGATGGACAGGACTCAGAGACCACTTGAATGCTTTGGAAGTCCAACGACTCTTTTTGAGTTTGAGGCTCTTCAACAGGCAAAAGTGCAGCATTGGGCAGAGATACAGGTGGGTGGGATTGCAGCGGAAGGGCAGATGTGAGGCAGCGTGAGTGGCATAGCTCTACCCATAGGATAACTTTGCCCATTTTCCAGTCCAATAACGGGCTGTGACAATGAATCCATGGAAGTCCAAGCTGGACCGGAGCAGAGGAACTAGGAAAAGACATAGAAACAGATTTCCTCCTAGTGGGAACTTCCGAATTGGAAAGCCATGGGTTTTGTGTGGAACTAGACTGGCTCCTTCAGGATCTCTCCATTGACAGAGAAGAAACTGGGGAGCCAGAACTTCAAATTGGATCGTACACTGGTTGAGGAATCCACCACATGTATAGTAACGGGAGGCAGAGGCAGGTGCAGGTTGGGTCTGGTCATGGCAGCGGGAGATGGAGCTACAGCAGGTAGCGGAGCAGGTGTATGTGTCAGGGCAGATACAACCTCATCCAGACATACAGTAATAGTCTGTAGCTTCTGGAGGAGTTGCTCCAGGTGGATGTCATGATGGGTAACTACGGCCGACAGGTGCTGGATATCTGGCCAGGAGCCATAATTATGGTCACTTTGTACTGTCACTGTTCTAAGGCCGGGTATGTGGATGATCTGTGCCACCGCAAGCGTAGATGGTAAAGCTCATGGAAGTAGCCGGAGTGCGGAACAACATAGCAAGTGCTGGCACAGTGTGGCACCAAGTTATGCACACATCTTAAAGGGGTTTTGCCACCATGTAATGTTGACGTGGGAACCTCCAAAATGGGTATTTAATCACTTTTCTAAATATATGTGATTAAAAAAAGTGAAATCTGAGAGCTACAGCATTTCTCAATCCCCCATGGTTACCTCAATGCTTTCCCTAGTCATGACCCAGAAGCTGACAGGGCCCCGCTTGCGTGAAAAACTTCTTATCTGATGACAGGCAAATAAAGAATTGAGCTTTTAAGGCACCGGAGACAGGGGCCCGTCTGAGGCTGTCTTGCTGTATTGGAGAATCCACTCTTGTACTGTTTATTATTTCACTTAAGTTTTTATAACGCTCCCTTGGATTCCTCACTCCTCACTCGCCCCCACCCTCTCTCCCCTGCAGCTTCATGACTCAGCGTGATTTGTTTACATCCTGCTCTAGTGCTGACAGGAGCTAGGTAAGTGCCGTCTTGGCATATCCCCTTTAATGATGTTTTTTGAGAAGGTTTTAGTGTCGAACTCCGTTTTCAAGGAGTATATAATATCTTGGCATAGATATGTCGATGATGTGTTCATTCTCTGGGCAGGAACAGAGGAACAATTGGGACTATTCATCACTCATATCAAAAATGCCCATCAATTGATAAAGTTCTCTTTAACGGAAATTAGGAGCCTCGTACAGCACCTCAAGGTTGAGATCCATAAAAAAGAAACTGGCTTAGATACTACTCTATACATCAAAAGTAGTGACCGTAATACTGTATTACATAAGGAATTCCAAACACGACCCCCAAGTGTGCAAAGGGATTCCAAAAGCCCAGTTTATCAGAGCACGTCGGATCTGCATGGAGGGCAGTAGTTATCTGGTGAATATTGAGAGTATAGTCAACAAATTTGCGAGGAGAGAAAAGAATTAGAGAAAGTAGGTTTTGAAGTTTTTAAAATCTCTCATTAACAATTGTTGCAGGTGAAGACAAAGAATAGGAAGGACGGATTTACATAGATCTCCATATACGACAGGCACGCCAACAGGATTAAAAAGGGGATTTTAAAACATTGGAAGATTTTACAATCTGATCCCAAGTTTTGCTCCTTATTCAGGGAAGATCCACAGTGGATTTACAAAAAAGGAAAGACCTTAGGGCAGGAAGTTTTTAAATATCGTCTGTTGGTTAGTAAAATTTTGCTTTATTTGCAGATAAATATTTAATCATAGGGGGGCTAGGGGAAGGGTGATTCATTTACTTTTTAGGGGGGGAGAGTTTTTTGAGGCTTGTGCCCGGGGGAAAGGGGGTCATTGGGGGGGGGAGGGGGAGCTGTGCCCCATCTTATTGTGAAGGGGTGATAACCCCATGTTATCTGCACATTGGTGTCCCCCTTCCTTTGTAATCCATCTGTGTTTGTTTAATGAGGAGTCTTCTCTACAGAAAAGGAAGTGTCAGCCTTTTTTTGGCTTTTTGGCCAAACAGTAAAAACCGGGCAGGATTTTCCAGGATTTATCAAAAATATAGAAAGTGTTAGGAGAAGAAAGAAAATTAAAAACACCCAAAACAAAAACTCTTAATTTTTTTTAGTTTAAAAAAAAATTGGGTTTCTTTTTGGGGCCCCCTTTTTCCCCCTTTAAAATCCCCAAACCTTTTGGGCCCCCAGGGCGCCCCTTACCCCCAAAAATTTAATAGGGAAAGTCCCCCAGCTCTTTTCCTTCCTTGTGACATAAGGGCCGGTGATTCTCCAAAATCCCCCAATTAAGAGCCCTTGTCCCGGGGTTTCCTTGTGTCCTTCTAAAAAACCCCATTTTCC
Organism: Phyllomedusa bahiana; assembly: GCA_025379985.1. Taxonomy (NCBI): domain Eukaryota; kingdom Metazoa; phylum Chordata; class Amphibia; order Anura; family Hylidae; genus Phyllomedusa; species Phyllomedusa bahiana. The sequence continues at coordinate 35,579 of JAODAL010035890.1, forward strand.
CCATGGTGAAAATAGAAAAGGACCCGGGACACCTTTATGGGAAAACCTAAACACCCCCAAAATGATACGGCATCCCCCAAAAACCCCCCCCAGGGGTTTTTACTGTATAAGGCCCCAAACATTCCAGGCGGGCTAAACTCTCCAGGTCGGGCAGCTCATTTTTTTTCTTGTTGGTGAGTTCTATGATCTTTTTCCCTTTTGCCCCTCTCATGTATCGTGAGTGGGGGGAAGGTCTTTTAAAGGGGGCCCCCGGCCCCATCCCCCGACCCCACAGGGACAGCTGCGGGGGGCCCCCAGTCACCTGAGTCTTTTTTCACTATGTGTAACCCTGTGTATGGAGGGGAAAATTGGATCAGTGACCGATCTCCAAAAAATTTTAAAAATAGAAAACCTAATATTTTTTCCCTGCATGAGGGGACGTCCGGGAAAACCTGGGGGAATTTCGGGAAAGGGGGGGGTTGGTTTTTCCCCCTGATAATTTTCCCTTTTGGCAGGGGAAGTGTAAAGCTAAAAGGCCCGTGTAGGGGAAATGTTTAGGGTTAAAAAATTCTTTTTTAAATCACTAAGTATTAAAGTTCCCAGTAATTTTTTTTATATGGGTTTGTCATTAAAAGGGGATTTTTCTAATTTGTTTTGTGGCAAAAACCCCCTGGGGTACTTTCCCGGGGACGGGTCACCCGGGAGACATTTTCAATTTCCCGTGAAAAACCTATGAAGACTCTGTCCATGAGGCATAAATTATTTTTTGTATGTAAACCCAGAAAAAAGTGTAAGGTGCTGATAATAAAAGTGAAATTATTACATGATTTCACCCCCCTTGTGTCGGGTTGATTCTTTGAGCCGGAAAAACCACTGCCTCATCTCTGAAAAGGGATGTGATTGAGACAAAAACCCTTTCCCCACCTTTTTTGTTGAAATGAATATCTTTTAATAAAGGGCCCTCGGGAAATTTGACCCCGGTGATAGGCTCTAAAACAAAACACCGGGAAATAAGGGGTAAATTTAAAGGGGACCATTTTAAAAAAAAGGGTTTGGGGTAAAGTAGAAACCAAAAAACCCTAAAATCGGGGAGAGGCAAAAAATCGGGCAATAAGTGATCTAACCCTGCCGGGGGTAAACAAAAAACCTTTTCCTAATTTAAAAAAAAAAGTTTAAAAAAAGGGGACAATCAAATGGGTGAATGGTCTCCAGGCCAACTTTTGCTATGTTTCAAATTAACTGAAAAAATGTGGAAAAAATCTGAGTCTCTGGGCTTAAAACCCGACCATCTGATTCCCTTGGCTTTTTGGGGCTGAACCCGGGCCCCATCGGGACCCCCCTTGTCCCCTTTCCGGCTAAAACCCGACCATTGACCCCTTGGCCCCTTTGGGCCCTCTCCCCCCTCGGTTTAAGGGGCCCGACTCCCCATTCTCATTCCCCTAAAAACCATTCAAATGGGGCTGAAACCCTTTTTCCCATGATACAAAACTGACCATACCTGGGTTAAGTCCGGGTTTTTCTTTGCTAGGTTCATCATTTGGGAAAAGCCCCTGAAACTCTACAAGGGGAGCTGGATTCCTCCTATAATGGATTTTTCTTCTTTTCTTGCTTTTTAGTTTAAAAAAAATGTTTAAAAATTTTAAAAATTTTTAAACCCCCTCCGGTCACCAGGGGGGTGATCCCCAAGGGTTTGGGGGTTAATATACTTTTGGGGGGATCTTTTCCTGTCGTGTCCCCCCCTTGGTAGGTTTTGGGGGGAAAAGGGAACGCTGTGTATGAAAATTGGGAAAAAAAAAAACTGGATGAATTGGAAGGTTCAAAGTATTTGGAAAGGCCCCCTTTTTAGGGACAAAAGGAGGGGCCCCAATTCCCTACAGGGGGCCCCCCAATTTATGTGTGACATACGAACCTTGGGGCCCGAGGAGAAGCAGCTTCTCAGAGCCATCACAATGGATACAGGGTGTTACCAAACACAAACCACCCCGGATATTCCCCTAATGTCTGATAGATGGGGCCCCACCTCTGGGGGGCCCCCGGGGTCAGCTGTGTCTGTAACCCCCTATAAAAGGTTTAATGGAGGGGGACCCTTTTACCCTGTGGGGGCCACCCTTTTTTCATTTTCACACCCGGAAGCAGGGGCCCCCTCTCCCTGAGGGGGGGTTGTTTCCAGAAAGGGGAGGAAACCCCCATCTAAAGACCAAATTTTTGGGAGACGGTGTGGTTTCTCAAAAAAAATGTCCCCTGGGTTGGGGAAAAACCCCCTTTTTGTTTTAAATGATGAAAGGGCTTGAAAGCATCAAAGGGGAGAATGTGAAAACCAATTTTTCCCCCGACCGTGAAGGGAAACCCGACACACGGCTGATACTGGGGGGGGGCGAATTTTTAAAACAGTGTTGGGTTTTTTTTACCCCCTTTTAAGCTTTATTAAAAGTCAAAAAATTTTCTTTTTTATTTTATAGGGGCCTTTCTCTACCCGGATCCCCATAAACCCCAAACATTGGGGAAGGGTATTTGTACATTTCCCCAAGGGTTTGTTTTGAAAAATTTCAGTGGCCCGACCCAACCCCCGGGCGGAGCCTCAGTGCTTTCATGTACAATGCACGGGGGGGAAAGATCTTTTTGTAAACAGCAATAACTCTCTAGGACAGCGGGAGGGGCTGTACCCGAGGGGAAAATGCTTTATTTTCCAAGAGAAAAAAAAAGATCCGGGGAAAGGAAAACCCCCCCGGACCTGAAAAAACGATAAAAGGGTTTCAAAAAAAAAAAATACAATTCAAAGATTTAAAAAAAAAAGGGTTTTCCTTAATGTTTTAAAAAAAGGGTTATTAGATTGCAGTTTAGACCGGGAATAGGATTTATCTTCCATCTTAAATTTTGGGGATAAAAACCTTATTTGGTGTTTTATCCCCCGGGCATCAAAGGCCCCCCCTGGTTTATCCACAGGGGGCTGGGCCCGGGTTTTAAAAGGAGCCATTTTGGGAAAATTGGAAAGGGGACTACTTTTTTTAATCAATTTTTGGCTCCTGGAATTCCGCTTTTTCCTGAAATTTTCAGCCCATCTCCCTTTTTTGCCTTGTGTTGGCTTGTTTCCTTGACTAAAGAAGGTTTTTTTCAAAATTTTCCCCAAACCCTTTTAGTCGTTTATGACCAGGGTTTTTGTCCCGTTCCCCCATTAGTTTCCATATTTTCCCCTATTTTAACATAAAGGGTGTAAAAAATGGGGGACTTAAAAATTGGGGTGGTGGTTGGGGAAACCTGCAGCAAAAATCAAAAATTGGTTTGGCCCATGGTTTTAAAGGGTTTAAAACCAAAGGGGGGGGCCCCCCTTTTGGGGTTTATGCAGATTTTCTATAAAAATGAATTTCCCAAAGGATTTCCCCCCTCCCCCAATTTGCCCCGGGCATAAAAAACCAGCACTTTGGGTACAAGGGAGATGGAAAATGGGGACAGAATGAGAAACCCGCCCCCAAAGGGGCGATATTAAAGTAAATTTTAAAAATCAAAACAAGAAAAGTTTTATTCCCTTTGGGGGCAGGGGGAAAACCAGCAGGGGATATGGGCAAGTTATAGGCAGCTACGATGGGTTTAATAAAAGGGGTTTTTTTACTTTGGGGCTATCTTTTCAAGAAAAAAATTTTGTTGGGAAAGTATTTAAAATTTATTTTTGACAGAACATTCAACCCAAAAAAAAACTTTCCAAAATTATGGGGAAAGCGAAATTGTATACAGATGGGAAATTTTTTTGCTTTTTCTTTGTCAAATAGTATGTAACCCTTTTCCCGTGGGTTTTTTTCTGTGTCTCTTTTGTTTTTTTTTTTTGGCTTTTGTTAAAAACATTTAAGGGGTAATTAAAAGTTATTCTTTTCAAAAAGGAAAAGGTTTTTTTGGTTTTTTTAAAATTAAGGGTTAGGGTTTAGCAATTTCGGGAATAGGATGTTTTAAAATATTCATTGTTTTGGCAGTGGGAAAATTTGTGCCAAAATATTTGTTATTTTAATGTGACTGGGTTATTATAAAATTAACGAATATAAACTATTTATTTGGGATTTTTTTCTTTAAAGGAAAAAAATGTGGAAAAACAATTCTTTGGAAAATTGGGCAGAAAAAAGGATTTTTTGAAAAATTAAATTGTTGCTAAAAATATTTGTGATTATAAGCCAAAATTTTTCTCAAAAAAAATTGGGGAGGAGTTTAAATTCCAAGGGGGCAGTGTGCCCATGTTTCGCTATATTTTTTTTTTCTTTGGGCCCAAAAATTAAAAAAAGGTTTCTGGGTTTTATGGCCCAAAACTATACAAATTTTGGGTAAATTTTTTACCCACTATTGAGAAGATTTTTCTTTTAAAGAAAATTGTATAGGCAGTTTTTTTGATATTTAAGTTTAGCTTGCTCACCTTTCCCCTATTTGGGTTGAGTGAGGAAATTTACTTAGGGGTTAAAAAATTTAGAGTCCCCCCCCTAGGGGGTTACTTGCTAGGGAAAGTTGTTGGGTTCCCGTGTATGGGATTTTGTTTTTTTTCCCCTCCTTTACCTATTTGGGCCTGAAGTTGTTTGGGATTCTTTTGTTACCCTTTTAAAAATACCCCAAATTTGGGAGGGGGGTGAAATAAAATTTGGTTTTTATACCCCTGCTTTTATCCTTTGGGGTTTCCTTACAAGTTTTTTGTTCCCCTTTTTGGGAAAACGATTTTTAAAAATTTTTTTTAAAAATGATGTTTTAAAGGGGGAGATTCTTTTCTTTGTTGTGGACAAAAAAATAACTTTTAGTCTTGGGTTACAAAATTTTGGGTTTGTGGGTCATTTATTCCGGGGGTTCTGGCCGCAAAAATATCGATTTTGCCCTATGCCCCTGACAAAGGGGAGTTCTTTGAGACGTGTAATTTTAAATAAAAAACTGTTACAATGAGGAAAATCAATTATCATTCTGTGGAAAACCCCTTCAAAATGAATGTGTCACAAAGAGTGTTTTAAAAAAAAGATAATGATACAGATTCTTTTCATTTTATTTTTTTTTATTTCGATTTTTTAAAAACTGTTTTGTTAAAATTATGGGGTGTCAAATTCATTGAGGATTTTAAAACATCTAGAGTTGGCTTTACTGCAGTACCCCGGGGAAAAGGAGCCCATGAAAAGAGCTGACTCATTGACTTCTATGGGAGAAAGTTTTAGGCCTGTGACCCGGGGAAGGGGTTTTGGGGGGGAGGGGGGCTGTGAAATCTCCTTTGTGAATGTGATAAGCCTGTTTTACACATGGTGTCACCTTTAATTGTAACCATCTGTGTGATAATGGGGGGAGACTTTCCTTTCGAAGAGGAATATAGGCATTATTAGGCTTTGGGTAACCCAGTGAGACCCAGGAGTTCAGTTTTTTTCAGATATAGAAAAGGGAAAGGGGGAAAATAAACATAAAAAAACACTCACCCAAAAATTCGTAAAAAAATTTTTTTCATATAAAAACATAATATAAAACAGGCCGCCAGTGCCATCCCGCACCCAAAGTAATGGGGAATAACCAGCTCTATCTCCTTTCCTTGGATATAAAGAGGCCGGGGTTATCCCAACCCCCATCATTGGGCCTTTGGATCCTTGTTTCCCTTCTAAATATCCCAAAACCCAAGAAAAAACACGACCCCGGCCCCTTATAAACCTACACACCCCAAAAAAAAATTTTCACACCCAGGGGCCCCCCGGGTGAAAATGCAAATATCCCCCATTCCCAGCAGCAAAAGCCTCTCCCGTCAGCAGCTCCGTCATCTTGTTTTGAGTTCTAGGATCTTTGTTTTTTGTCCCTCTCCATGAATGATGGGGGGGGGCTCTATGATGGGGCCCCCGGGTCCATCCCCCTGACACACAGGGAAGCTCTGGGGGCCACACAGTCACCTGCTTTTTCACTACTGTGTAATCCTTTTTATGGAGGAAATCCCCGGATCATGACGTCTCCAGAAATCTAGTGACTAGAATGGATATTATTCCTGCACGGAGAGACGTCCAGGACACGTGTGGACTTCTGAGCTGTGACTTCCCCATAACCTCCTCTGGCAGAGAAGTGTAAAGCTAAAGATCACATTTGGATTTTTTCATTTCAAACTATTTTTATTAACATTCAGATTCAAAAATGCTTTCATACTGTACAAATAAAATTTTCATATTGTTTTGAAAATGTTTTCAATGAACGTGTCCAATTTTCCCTTTGGTCTCTTTCAGTAATAGACTCACATAGATCACAGTGCAGTATAAAACTATATCAGGTAGAAGCTGTATATATCTAACCAGACACAACATTTTAACATTGATATTTCACAGACCAGGAAAGAACCAAATCAACTCAATTATCCCAAGTCACCCCCCCCCCTCCTCCCCCGAGGAGGAAAGTCGCCCCGACCCTTCCACATAACACTCGCGCAACTACCCAACATAGAAGATGAGAGAATGAATGAGAAAAAGAATTTGGCACAAACCGCATCTTAAACGCAGCGAACCTTAAAGTTGTCCGCAATCCACAAACTCCCTTTTCACTTCTCTGTCAGATTCCATTCAGTATACTGGAAGTTACCATCAACTCCTCTATTTATGATAGCGACAAATATTGCACAAGAAAAACTCAATCGCTTAAACTTTTTTTGCTTCCTTGTGTCGTTCCTCCTCCCCCCGATCAGAATAAAGGGAAGTTGTAGCTATTGAAGTTAATATGGCCAATGCCAGTAACTCAGCTTCCAACCAGTTCCTCAACAACCATTTGTTGAGGAACTGGTTGATGAAAGATGTTGTTAGGTCACATGACCTGCTCTCTGATTGGCTCCTACATTCTGCTTTTGATGCTGACAGGAAGTCTAAACCTCTATGCATTT
>JAODAL010035891.1:0-42404 GCA_025379985.1 Phyllomedusa bahiana
GCTACCCCTTTAAGCGACTAGTTTGCGGTGGTAGCCGAGGAGTGGCGAGGCACCGAATCGTAAGACGAGAACTGTAGTCAGGGACACGTAGACAGGTCAGGGCAGGCAGCAATAATTCGTGGTCGAGAAACGTAGCTAGAGGTCGGGAACACGGCAAGGCAAGAACACACTTCGGAGACACTTTCTCTAAGGCACTAGGCAACATAGTTCCAGCAGGGAAGTGCCATCGGGAACACGGCAAGGCAAAAACACACTTCAGAGACACTTTCTCTAAGGCACTAGGCAACATAGTTCCAGCAGGGAAGTGCCATATGGTGTGCCAATATATAGAGTCAGCGCCCGGTAATTGGCTAATTGCCGGCGCACTGGCCTTTTAAATTTATAAGAGTGAGCGCACGCTCTTGGGAGCGGCTGGCAGAGGAAGACGGCAGGACAGGAGAGCAGCTGGGTAAGTAACTGCCCGTGCAGCGAGTGAACCCACAGCCCCTCACACAGCCTGCGGCGCAGCTCGTCCCTGGCCGAGATCCAGAAGAAGGGACATGGGTGCGCCTGCGGCCAGCGGGCCAGGCCGTGGGGCCACTCGTGACAGAAATGCACTGGTTCTGGGAAACTGGGTGGCACGTGCTGGCTCCTTAAATCAAGGTGGGTGTGAGCGAGCCCTAAAAAAGATGCCAAGGCAAGGAGCTTGCAGATGGAAAGAGCTGGATTCCGGGCACAGTGAGAAGGCACACAGGCTTATCCATCACTGCAGGCACAAGCCAGGGCATGACACGACAATATCTATTGGAGAATGCAGTGATCATGCTCTGTGGTATGTGTAGGAATCATTATATCTGGAGAGGGATGAGGAGCTGGACAGGCTCTGTCTCTTAGGGTATGTCATTTTTGAATCCGTTTTGGATCTGAAAATCACATCCAAAATCGCTGCGTCAATCGGATCCAAAACGCATCCAACACACAGCTGCCTGTTTGGATGCATTTTGGCTGCAGCAGGAACGCACCCTATGTTTTTAACCCCTTAACGACCGCCCACTGACTGTTGTCGTCAGCTGGTGCGGGTCGTTCGTCTACAGCGACGTCTTTTGGCGTCGCTGTAGACTCCGGGGTTTGCGGCACCTGGCGCCGCAACTGCGCTGGGATCGGGGCGTTACTACACAGCGCCGATCCCAGAGCATGTCCTGCGAGCACCGGGGTGCGGAGGAAACCTCTGCAACCTGGTGCTTTAACCCTTTGATTGCGGCGGTGCGTTCCCCTGCTCTGTCGGGTGATCGGAACACTCGGTGACCCGGCAGAGCCCAGGGAACGGCTGCACAGTCAGTCCTGGGGACCTAGAGTTCTCCCAGAGCTGTCTGTGTAACAAGCCAGTGATCAGGCCAGCCTGTGTGCTGTCCTGATCATTGCCTGTGTCAGACTGACACAGATTATAATGTATTAGCATATATAAATATGCTAATACATTACTAAGTGGAAAAAAAAAGTAAAACAGTTCTCCCTTCATTGTATTTAAAAAAAGTAAAAAAAAACATAAAAAGTGTAAAAAAAAAGAATAGAAAAAAATAATAAAATAAAAATAAATATTTAATAAAAAATAATTGTGCATAAATTGCACACACAAAAAAACCTACACATATTAGGTATCCACATGACCTTAGTAACCTGTAGAATTAATCTAACAAGTTATTACGTGTGAAATATGAATGGTGTAAAAAAAAAAAAAATTAACATTTTTTTTTTTTTAATTCTGCAATTATTTATAAGTGAACTTAAACTATTCCCCAATAAAGTACAACTTGGATGGAATAAAAAGAGACCTCATCCAACTGCGTCATTGAAAAAATAAAAAAGTTACAACTGTTGAAACGCAAGGAGGCAAAATCTAAAAAGACGTTCTAATTATTAACTACTTTTCAGGCCTGGGGGTTAAGGGGTTAAATAGGGCTGCTGCATTTTTCGGACCAAGAATTGACATGTTAATTCTTAGAACAGATCCTAAAGATGCAAGTGACGACGCATCGGTGATCACTTGTCTGAATGCCTATGAGTGTTTTACATTGCAATCAATGTAAAACACACTGCTATTCGCAAGATGCGTGTTTGTGTACATCTATACGGACCCAAACACGCATCTAATAACGTATGTTCACACAGACTGAACACGCCGTGTGAACAAATCCTTATAGTCAGTGTTGTGATTCTGTGTTACAATATTTCTGTCCAGATTTTTAATAGAGGTGCAATCCTATGATGATAATGGGATGACTGCTGACCCTTCCCTAGGGTACACAGCTCAAGCCAAAAAGCAACAAAAAGCATTAGATCACATTTTTCATACAGATAGTTACCTGAAAAATAAGAAAGATGCAACCAAAAATGCACAAAACTAAATAAAACATAACATCTGATAGTAATGCTATATAAATACTTGGTTGGACCAATTGCAATAAATCAGAGATTCCATAACTTATTTGGCCTACCTACCTCTTTTTAGAAAAGAAATAACTCGGCCTTTCTCTGAAATGCTACCTCTTTTAAATGAACAAACAGAAAGATAGAGCGATAGAGGCTATCGTCCCTTTGGATCATTCCGGCACCCTCACCCCGGGGGCAGTATTGCCCACTTTGAGAGGCACCACACTAAGGGCGACACATATGAAGGAGGGGGCTTCGAAGTGAATTGTCGAGTCTCGTTTTCAGTGTATAATGCGCCTGAATGTATGAAAGTGGTTTTTGTATGACTATAAATGGTAATGCGCCCAGCATATATTAAGGTTATAGACAGGCTGGAAATTAAAAGAAAAGTCATTAGAATAGCATTTCAGTGAATAATAACTATGGTACTGATCTTGCTTGGAGGACCACAGGTCCCAGCAATACCTGTGCTGTGCTGGCTCTTGCTGAATGTAGAATAAAGGGCGAGAGCAGCAAAAATACATTTCAAATTTAATGTAGTAAAAAATAAAAATTGTAAAATCTGAACAACATCAGTGGGTTATATAATGTAAAATTGGTTTTTAGATTCTATTAAATTTAAATTAATTTTATAGGATATATTTTTGGGATATTATATATTTTAATATGAATTTTATATAATAAATTTTTTTATTAAATTTAAATAATTTAATTTTATATAGTTTGCTAATTATCATAAATTTCTTTTTATTATTGCACTGGTGTAAGTTTAGAAATAAGGGCGTTTTTTGCCCTAACAGCAAATCTATCTCCACTTCGACTCCCCAGGCTCAGGCAGATCACATTGACATAGGTCTGCCTGTCCGAGCAGTAATGCGCCTAGTTTTGCCGAACCACATTCATATATGTGTCTAATATTAGGAGTGTGGAGCGACACTCCCAGAACACCCCCAAACCGTCCCCTCATATTAGGCGCATTAAAAAGTGTTGAGTCTTACGAACAATGCGCCTCACACATTCATTAGGTGCATTAGACATCGTAGCCTCTCACTTAGGCGCATTTTACTCCAGAAAAGGGTGAAAAACCAGATCATACATGTCTCCCTAAATGTACACCCTTCCAGGAGGTGGTTGTCTCTCCCACTACCAGGTTATGGAAATGGACTACATTGTGGTGGTACATTTCTCGGTGTATGAGTGCTCTCTCTTGGGTATAAACTCAAGTTGGCACAAAAGGCAAAAGGAGCAAGACTTTAGCTATAACATATGTGAGATTTGCAAACTTTGGTAGAACAAGGATAAATGTAAGCAGTTACTTTCAGAATATCTCTGAAGCATAAGTGACTTACTGTAATGTGGGCCAAAAGGGCAATTGAGTCTCTCCCTTCAAGGTAGAGATGGAAAAGTGGAGGGCTGAAAAGGAAATCTGTATAAATCTTGTCATCTACAATAAAGGGAAAGATGCCACCTTTGGTGAAGTTTTCATCTCATGGATAGGAGATTGTATGGGTTTTTTTTTTTTGTTTTTTTTACCCGAGAAGTGAATGTGTAAGCTACTGTTGATTTGGTGGCACTGACTGGGCTACAGTGCAGAGTTTATGGAATAGCTCCATTCTTTACCGTCAGCCGCTCATGCAGGAATGTACCTATCAGGTCTTAGTTCTCTTAAATAATCTTCAATTGTTGGCAGGAGCATTAACCGAAACTGCAGAAAATTTAGCAATGTAGATAGTAGTAATAACTGGGAAAATAGTCAAGATCCAACAGCCAGAGGATGAGACTGAGTTGGGGAATAGGTCAGGAGTCGGAACCAGGAATAGGTCAACTAGTACCAAGAGAATCCAAAGGACAAGACAGTTATGAAGCAAAAATCGAGGTCAGGGTTAGGATAAGTTAACAGCAATCAGAAAGAAGAGCCAAGTAAATGTTATACCATAATACACAAGCAATATCTTGAGGTTGGAGTCTCTTTTAAATAGCCCATCAAATTGATGTCAGCTAGGAGAATCCAGTGGCTGTTGGCCAACTAGGGCTGATGTGCGTCCAAGTAACTTTGAGATGGTGAAATTAGAGCTTTATTTAATTGTCCAGTCATCAGATAAATTAGTCAGGTCTGACTGTATATTGGAAGTGTTGTCAATTATCTTGCAGGTAAAATTGTTGATTTCTGAGGTCAGCAATATTTATTCAATAGTGTATTTATTATTTTATTGTATTTATTTTTCTCATTTTATATTTATTCTTATTTTCTATTGCTTATTTTTGTATTTTTATTTTACTTTCTGTTATTTCTTTTTATTATTATTATTATTTTATTTTTTTAAAAAATAATTTTTATGTTATTTATTATTTTATATTTATTTTATGTTACTATTTCATTATTTTATATTTACCATTTGTATTTTATTTTGCTATTTATTTGTTATGTTACATTTATATTTCTCATTTTGTTATTTATTATTTTATATTTATTATTTTTATTTGATGCTATTTATTTATTATTTTATAGTTATTCTTATTTTATTATTTATTCAGTATTTTATATGTATTATATGTTATTTATTATTTTATATTTATTAATTTTTATTTTATATTATTTATTGTAAATGTGAGTGAGGAAAGTTTATCTGAACTATGTTTGAATGCAATCTGAAATCCATTGTAATCAGCCTTCTTGGCTTAAAATCTCGTTGAGGTCAATATATTAATTGTAAAACTCACACAATGCCTATTCTCATAAATTGCTTCAAAACTATTTTAGATAGTGACGTTCTGGATACCACTCTCTTGTGGTATAAATGCTGACCTGTTAATTTTTTTATTTATTGCTGCTGTTTTACGTTGCTTTTATTTGGGTTGCTTTTTTTTTTTAGTCTTATTTGTTGTGTTGACAGTTCTTGAGTCTGCTGGGATTGAAACAGTTCAGTTATTATCCAATAACCTGGCTTCATTTTCAATGACACAATTTTCTAAGAAGTAATTACAGTCTTTTGGCCTTATTTTATTGCACTCAGTGCAGCTGGGAATCCATGCCAATGAAGGAAATAGCCTGCAAAAGTATGGCGAAGACTCTGCAGAAATTACTTCATCATTGTCCAGTGTGAAAGTCCTCTCTGGTGCAGTGGCTAATGTAATATTGCTCATTTATCTTCCAGATGATCAAGAAACATCTTATTTCTTATTCAAGGACTTGCCATACATTTTACTGCAGTGCTTGGAGTAATAGTCGGCATTGATCTTGTTATGGTATAAACATTATGATCTCCAGTACACAAGGACTTCAGCCATACCCTGGAGGAATGCTCTGTTCATATGATAATAGAATAGCATGAACAGATATGTCTAAACATTTCCACACCTTAGTAAAAAGGAATAGTCTGCACCGTTGTATTTGGAGGCCTTGCAAGACAGGAAATGCCTCCTACAGAACAAGGGAGCAGAATTTATTGCAGCATTGCTTATGCTTACACTTGTTAATGATATTTGTAGAAATTGCTATAAAGGAAAGGGTCAGGGAAATAATACCAGGATTGCAGACAAAGCAGCTATAGGCAATCAGCAGCTGCCACAGTCAGGCTCAGACTGGCCGGCATAGAAATGGGAAAACTCTTGGATGGCCTCTGGGCATGATGGGCCCTGACATGATAAGTTTGGGATAACTCTTTAGGAAGAATGGCAGATAAAGAGGGGAAGAAAGCAAGAGTCATGTACAGTAGCTGTGGTGTCGGCTGAAAGAATCATCTCCACTGGTGGTCCCCAAGAAACAACAGTACCAGTGGGCCTCAAAGATAAACTGGACTGGTGGGCCCTGAAAATAAACTCCACTTGTGGGTACCAGAAATCAACTCCACTGGGTGGGACCTAGAGTTGACTCTTCTGGTGAAATAGTCTCCAAACAAATGGGAATCTAGTAAAAGAACAAAGAGTGACTTTTAATGACTATATTTACTATTTTGCCATAGGCAGACTTAAACTGTATCAGTTCTCAATCTATAAAGCACTAAAACTTAACTTTTATTATGTATAACACTTAAACTCGATACACACTATTTAAAGTCCGGACCTCTATCCCCTGATGAAGCCATTTAGTTGGTGAAATATGTTGGGGAGGTCAGGCATGACATTTTAATTTTGTGATTTCTCACCTCTTTCTACAGTTACCCGCTGCAGAGGGTCTCACAAGGAAGCCTTATATGTTTAATGTCCATCGGATTAGGGATGACTGCCCAAGTAGGATGTTTTGGATCCCTTATTGGAGTTAGTAAATCTCTGTATATATAAGGTTCCCCTGTTAATAGGTGGTATTGCACCAGACTTGATAATAGAAAAGGAGTTATTCCTTCACAATTAGAAAGGGATAAATTGAGAGGTTAGAAATCAGGTTTTTAAATAGTGTGTATCGAGGTTAAGTGTTATATACATAATAAAAGTTAAGTTTTAGTGCTTTATAGATTGAGAACTGATAGAGTTTAAATTTGCCTATGGCAAAATAGTAATTATAGACTCTTCTGGTGGGCCCCAAGAATCAGCTCCACAGCGGGCCCAAGAATCAGCTCCACTGGGCGACCCAAGAATCAACTCTACTGGTAGACTCCCATAGTCAACTCCACCGGTGGGCCCCAACAATCAAGTCCACTGGTGGGCCCCCAGAGTCAACTCCACTGTTGGGGCTCCAGAATAAAGCAAATTTTTCAAAGATATCATGGAATGGGAAAAACATTAGAGAGTAATTTAGGACAAAACCAGCAATAAAGAAACATGAAAACACTGAACAGAGGGTATATATATACTGTGATTTCATGCCTCAAGAATAAACTCCACTGTTGGACCCCAAGAATCTATTCTACTGAGGGGCCCCAGAGACCCCAGTCTGACACTGGTCACAGTCATAGCTAGGCTTTCCATCACCTGGGGCAAATTTTATTGAGTGAGGCCAGTGTTTGCACTCCATGATTCCTTTGGCCCTAACAATCAACTCCACTGCTGGGCCTCCTCTGGTGAACCTCAAGTACTCTATTCTGACACTGGTCACAGTTATACCTAGGCTTTCCATCACCTTGGGCAACAATGTAGTTTGTTATCCTAGGCCAGTGGTTGCACCCCAGGTTACATGAGCCCAGAACACAGAGACAACAAGACCTGGCACTCTTATAATAGGGAAATACAAACAATTTTAATTGTAAAGATGTTTTAGGCAAGCAGAAATATACCCCAAGCCAATTAACACTAGACAAAAATTTTAGGATACTTTACCTATCCCTACACCAAGCTTTTCTGAGACAGGAAAGGGATCAGGGATTTCTGCCATGTATTTTTTTTTTTTTTAAATCTTTTACTGAGTTAATGCGGCTCCATCAAAATTGGTCGGTTTTGGGTTAACTAAAGCCCCTAAATTAGTAAAAAATGCCTTTAAAAATGGGGGTTTACGTGCCCGGTTAGCATCACTGGTTAGGGCTCTAGAAGTTCTACATCTCATGTTATTTCATAATATAATTTCATGGAAGATGATCTAAAGTTGGTGTTTTCTGAACCCCCCAAAATTCTCAGGGGCTTGTCTGAGTTGTCATACATATCCCTGTAATGTTTTCTGTGCTTTTCTTTGGGGGTATTACTTCTTTTCCTGCGCCGAGCCCTTTTCTGTGCTTTGTACTTCTTCTTCCCTTCCAACCTTAGTCTTGGTACAAACCCTTATTTCCTACCTTATGTTAAAAGCCTTGACAGGCAGGACCAAGGAGGTACGGTTTCATTGACTGCCCTGAAAAGCCACCCCCTTTTGGTTTCCCAATTTTGGGCCCCCAAACAGAGTGTTTACTGTGTGTGGAGATACAGAACTACTGAGTTTCCTGTTATCAAATGGCTAAGGTAAAACTACAAAGCATTTAATGAGATAACATTACAAAGGTGTCTAACTATGGAAGAGATATTGTTTGGAAAATATATTTTTTCTGCTCGACAACCGCTTTAATATTCTTTTTATTTTTTTTTTTGTACTAATGGGCAACAGTTTTGTTTTATGTTCTCTGTATTAATGTTCCTTATTTTTTGGAGATTATTTTAATTGCAGTAATTATTGGATGAACCCAGGCCCATTTGCCCACCTGTCATATTCCCAGGCACCTGTTTTCTGGCCCATGACATTTGGGGATAAAGTAAAAGGAATAGAAAGAAAGGGGATGAAAAATGAGCTTTTTCTACAGACGAGCTACAGATACCTATTTATAGCAAGTTTACGACTAAATTTTTAAAATTTCCTATTTGCTGAGGGCATCAAAACCCCGGAAAAAAACCCCCGGATGGGGGCGGGTGGCCATTATATTGCAAATTGTTCCAAAGGAAACCCCAAAAAAGACCAAATTTTTGCAAAACTTTGTAAAATCCAAAAAGACTCTAAAAAACAATGTCTTGTCTCCTCATTATAAAAACCCACAACTTACTTAAATAAAAAAACAAAAAAAAAGGCAAGAAAGTCAAAAAATTTTGGGGTTTTTATATTCCAAAACCATGAAACCCTTAAGAAGATCTTATTTCTTCTATTTTGTAAGTTTAAAGCTTTTTATCGGTGTGAATAGGAAAGGAAGAGCTAAAATATTGTTTTCGGGGTCATCCAGTAAAGACAAATCCAAATAGTGACCAGTAACCCCATAGGAAAATTTTATACAGCTCCAAATGGGGACCATAACCCATTGCCCCTTTTAAAAGGGCAAAAAAGGGACGGTAGACCAATTACCATCATCAACAGAACCAAATGGTGAGGGGAATCCCATGGGTATCTAAACAGATCAAATGGTACCAAGACCCCCCTTGGCCCTCAAAAAAGACCAAAAAATGGTGACTGATAGATCCCATTGACCATTTTAAGACAGATCCAAATGCTTACCAGTAGACCCCATTGTCAATAATGGAGTCTGCTGAGATACCCACAAGGTTTCTTTCTTTTTGATGGTAAGAATAGCACTGAATGATAGAATAGTCTTTCTTTAGAAGTGGCAGTAATCCAAACCAACCCTGAATGGAAATCCATAGCACAATCGAAACACAGCCTTAAAGTGGGAATTTAGGTTTGGATAATATGCCTCATTTATTTAAAGGGAATATATATATTAATAGTTTGTTTTAACCAATTAAGACTAGACACTGACACATATCTTATTCTTATCTGTTTTTATTTTCTGGTTGTGGATTTTTTTTATTCTGCTCCCGGAACATGATAATGGGGGCAGCCATTTTGTCTGAGGAGTTAGGGTAGTCAACAACTTTTTTTTTTTGCTTTCTTTGGGGTAATTTTTTGCTGAAATACACCCCAAAATAAGCTTTAAACAATGTTCTATGCAGTTTTTAGTGAATATAATGTAAAATATGGGCCCTTTTTTTCATTTTCCCTGTGTAATATAAAGTGTATTTGTGCTGCTTAATTTTGGGGGTTTTTTTGTGTAGCCTTGTAAATTTTTGAGGCGTTTTATGGGTAAATCCCCTAAAAAAAAATGGTGGTGCGCATTTTACATGCTAAGCCAAATGCACAAAATACGATCCACGCTTTGCAAAAAATAAGTTCACTTCATAATTCCACCTCTAACCAGCATATTTATATGTTCATTTTAAAGCGTAAATTTACATAATGTAAAAATACCCTTACAGTTATGGTTTACTGCAACTTCATGTATAAAGACGCCTGTGAACAGAAACTGACTCACTGACTTCTATGAGAGAGTTTTCTGGCATTGCTCTCTGACCCGGTTATTGTTCTGGGAAGGGAAGGTGGTGAGCTGTGACCATCACTTATGGTCTCATGCATGAAATCTGTCTAACAGTAAGACTGTCTTTGTTGCCCACAGCAACCAATCAGAGCTTATAGCCACCAATCAGAGCTCATAGCAACCTATCAAAGCTCAAACAACCAATCAGATTGGTTGCTATGGGCTCTGATTGGATGCTATGGGCTCTGATTGGTTGTTGTGGGCTATGATTGGTTGCTATGAGCTCTGTTTGGTCGCTATGGGCTCTGATTGGTCGCTATGGGCTCTCATTGGTTGCTATGGGCTCTCATTGGTTGCTGTGGGCTCTGATTGGTTGCTATGAGCTCTGATTGGTTGCTATTGGTAACAAAGAAAGTCTTAGACCTCTCCAGTTTTCATACATAAGTCTCCCTCTTATTGTGATTTGGTGAGGACTATGTGGCGATATACAATCACGGCCACTTTTTTAGGTACACCTGTCAACTGCTTCGTTAACACTTAATTTTAATCAAGCAATCACATGCGGCAACTCAGTGCATTTTTAGCATCTAGACATGGTCTCAAGGACGCAATCTCATGGCAGTTCAAACCGTGTTCTGTATGGGAAGAAAGGTGTTTGAGTTGCCTTCTGAACGTGGCATTGGTTGTTGGTGCCTGAAGGGCAGGTCTGAGTATTTCAGAAATGATGATCCTGGGATTTTTCAGCTCAACCCTTCTCTAGGGTTTATGAGAATGGTCCGAAAGAAATACATCCAGTGTCGGCAGTCCTGTGGGCGGAATTGCCTTGTTGATGCCTGAAGGTCAAAGGAGAATGGGCAGACTGGTTCGAAGCCTGATAGAAAGGCAACAGTGACTCAATAGCACCGTTACAACCAAGGTAGGGCAGAAGAGCTTCTCTGAAGCGCACAGTACGGCGAACTTTGAGGCAGATGGGCTACGCAGCAGAGACACACCGGGTGCCACTCCTTTCAGTAAGAACAGGGTAACTGAGGCTCCAATTTGGCCAAGCTCATCGATATTGGACAGTAGAAGATTGGAAAACGGTTGCCTGGTATCTGATGTGTCTCGATTTTCTGCTGCGGATCATTGGATGGTAGGGTAAGAATTTGGCGTCAACAAATGAAAAGCATGGATCCATACTCCTTGTATCAACGGTTCAGGCGGGGTGGTGGTGTTGTCATGGTGTGGGAATATTTTTGGCACTCTTTGGGCCACTTGGTACCAATTGGCATGTTGCAACACCTTGTGGAATCTATGCCACGAAGAAATGTGGCAGTTCTGAAGCAAAAGGGGATCTACCCGTTACTTGCATGGTGTCTTTTAAAGTGGAACGGTGAGTAGTGTATATGAATGGGGCTGCACCATTTTTTTGCCATGCTTTCAGCCAAACTGTCATAAGCCATCATATGCCAAAACTTGGTGCAATCTGTGCCAGACACAACACTTTTGAATGCTACAAAAACGTGGGTGAGGGGGTTGGGGAGGCGCTAGAGTGGTACAATGTGCCAAACATGCGCCAATTTTTGGTACAAAACTGTTGTACAAATCCATATCAAAGTTGCGTGGCTGAGATTTTTGCCATAGAATGGGAGACATTTATATAGTGCTGAGACCCTTTCATACAGACTGTCGGATCGTACACTATTGAAAATGTCGCCCAATGTATTATCTGTACTTCAGGGTCATATTTCATTGTAATCCTGCCTGTGATAATAATAAGAAAACTACTAAGAAACAAAACTGGAAGTGTCACCCGATTATTTGGCTTAGTGGCCAGAGTAGAAACTGTGGGCTGCCAGGATTTATTAACATATAGATGGTTACATGAAAACCAAAAAAAACAAAAAAAAACAAAAAATAAAGAACAAAAAAATATGTTTAACATAAAAGCACATGCACCACTGAGTCATCCAGTGGAATTTTCGTTTGTGGGACAGTTTAGTCTTTAGTCCCAAATCTGTCCATTAATCACTTACCCACACTGGACGTCCTGGAGTTGGTAAGGGGGGTATATGCGGGGTGCTGAACATCCCCCTACATGGAGGCGGTGGCAGGCTCAAAAAGCATGACACCACCCCGTAAAAAAAAAAGAATGGGGCTTGCTTCATTCCGTGCTGTTTAAGCCCCTTTGATCTACAGCGATCAGGCCCCCA
Organism: Phyllomedusa bahiana; assembly: GCA_025379985.1. NCBI lineage: Eukaryota > Metazoa > Chordata > Amphibia > Anura > Hylidae > Phyllomedusa > Phyllomedusa bahiana. The sequence continues at coordinate 12,296 of JAODAL010035891.1, forward strand.
ATCCAAATGAAGAGAAATGGGGGCTGCAAATTCCCCCCTTTGATCAGAACCCCCTCGGTGAGATTGCGGGGCCCCAATCGGTTTACATGAAGGCTTCCATTGACGCCAAGTTTCTTGTTTTACTACTTTCTGCCCCAGACAGAAAGTGGTCAAACCGCCATCTTTGTACATCTTATTGCTAATCGTGAATGCCCCCTTAGCATAACACACCCCCTATTACTGATCAGCCTCATCTATACAGAAAAGGGTGAAGCCGGAGAACAGCCGTCTCCACTAGGTCACAAGCTGCTTGTACTCGGCTGGAGGTTTTTTCTGCTAAGGGCACGGTAAAGTTTGACTTCTTCTTTCAGTCACTTTGTGCAGGAGGCACGGGGCAGAAAGTGTCTGGACCACAAAGACGTTCTCACTCCAAATGCTAAGTCTGAAAGACTGAGTCTTATCATCGGGAGCGAGCACTGGCATGATGACGTAGTTGCAGTGAGGAAGGGAGGGGGCGGAGAAGCAGCACGCACCTGATTCATAAATTCAACAGATGACCGAGGAAGCCTGAAAAACTGTAGTGAGACAACCCCTTTAAAGACCTCACGTTTTTTTTGGGTTGACACATTCGTTCTTTCCTCCTCGCCTTCCGAGAGCCATAACTTTTTTATTTTTCCACCAACATAGACACATGAGAGCTTTCATTTTGCTGGACAAGATATTCTTTCTAACAGTGTTCTATCGTACGATAGAATATACTGGGAAACCGCAAAATAAATCTAGATGGGGCAAAATATGAAAAACAAAAAAACTTATTTTGCCATGTTTACAGGTGGCATTCACTCTCTGGTATAAATGATGTGTTCACTGTATCTGCAGGTTTGCGCAGAGACACCTTTTTCTGCAACCAATAACTTTTTGTGCTAACACCTACGGACTTGAGTAAGGGGCACTTTTTGTGGACTGAAGTGTACTTTTTATTGGTACCAGGTTGGTATGCAATTGAAATGTATGGGACTTTTTGATCACCTTTATTCCAATTTTTAGGGGACATGAAAAGACCAAAAAAGCACAATTTTGGCATTTGGAATTTTTTTCATCTATGGTGTTCAGTGTATGGGATAAATAATATTATATTTTAATAGATTGGACTTTTTCAGACGCTGCAAAACCAAATATGTGTAACTTTTTTATTATTTTATTTTTTTTAATTTGTAAAATGGCAAAAGGAGAGTGATTTGAACTTTTATTATATATTTATTTTAACATTAAAGGGGTTGTCTCGCTACATCTTTATGTTAAAGATCTTGCAAACACAAACCCTTTTTTCAATATTGTCATTAAAAGTTCCTACCTTTTTTTCCTAAAATTTTCCATCTTGTATGAGGTGATCACTCCACATTTTGTATAGCTACGCCCGTTCAATCTTCAGATAGGCCAGGAAACTGGTTGCTATAGAAGACCGGGCTTCTACTGCACCCTTTAGAACCAGTAAACACCCCCTAATTCAAAGTGAAACCAAGAAAATAGGACTGATTTTAAGATAACAATGTAGTGAAAAACCCCTTTAATTTCCCCTGGGGTGCTTCCCCAATAGGGGGCGAATATATATATGATAAGTATTAGTTTTTTAAATATGAAGTTTCACTACTTTGTTTTTCGGAATATTTGAAAAAAAAAACAGGGGGTGAGGGAAAGCCTTCACAAAGTTTCCAGCTGCCATGTTAAGTGGTCGGGACACAGTGTACTCGCTGCTGATGTCCCAATCGGAGTGAGGAATAGTGCGCGGCACCGTCTCTCATTCACTTACATGCTGCGGCCATGTTTGTTGCAGCATCTAAAGGATTAAACAGCGCAAGAAGACTGTAGCTTCATCCTGCACTGTAACCAGCACCTGTTAGCTCCAATTAGCAATTGACAACCGCGATCCCGCTACAAAGCCCCTTACCCTCACTGGGACATAAGTGTACACCCAGTGTCGTTAATACCTTCTTTATCTTTGCTTCCTGTTATGTTGTTCTGGCCAGTGCATCTTATGACCCGCACTCTGAAAATATGCTGGCTACATAAGTCCGTAGTTGCCAACTTTTGAGACTGGAAAAGCAGGAGATTGGAAGTGGCGGTGTGTGCATCTTGTTGGCAAACCACACCCCTTTGAAAAAGCCACACCCACTCCACCTAACTGCATAATGCTCGGGAAAACAAAACCAGGTTGTTCCCCCATTTAGCCAGGTAGTAGTCCCTTTATCCAGGTAGTCCCCATTACAGCCAGGTAGATGCTCCCTTTTTTTTTTTTTTTTTTTTTTTTTTTTTTTTTTACCCAAGCCGGGTATTCCCCTTTTTTTTAAAAACCCCTTTGGGCCCGGCCCCTGCCCCCATTAGCCAGGTATGCCCCCCTTTTAGCCAGGTAGATGCCCTTAGCCCGGCAGTGCCCCCCTTTTGCAAATAAAATTATTAAAACTCCCCTTTCACCAGGCGTCCCTGGCCAGGTTTTTCTCCATTAGCCTGTGATTTAGTAGTCCCGCGTCTCAGGGGATGTGAGTGCAGCCTGCTTCACTCCCCTGGACATGAGGTGTATGTACAGCGCGGGAGCTGTGCATACAGGGGTAGAAGGGAGGAGGGGAACGATCCCTCCTGCCTCCTCCCTGCACGAAGCATGCAGCTGCTGGCTCACTGTGCGGCCGTGGCCGCATAAGTCAGTGAGAGTCGCCGGGTGGGCGGCCGCGGCGCCCGTCTCATGCGCATGTAGGAACAGCGCACTGGTGCTACTCCGGCGCCGCGATCATTTAAAGATACCCTGCTGCCTGTTGGCGGCAGGAGGTTCGCCAACTCTGCCGGGGTGACTTGGGGTGACCCCCATTAGCGGGACCCCCGCCAAAAGCGGGAGAGTTGGCACGTATGCATAAGTCACTGGGCCTTACTTATCAAAACTGTCTAAAAGTAATTTTGTTGCCCATAGCAACCAATCAGAGCTCATGACAACCAATCAGAGCTCAGCTTTCATTTTCCCAGAGCAAATCAATGAAAGCTGAGCTCTGATTGGTTATTGTGGGTGACTCATATTCTTGTTAATACCCCCTTTTTTACTTGGGGGCCCTCTCAAAAGGGGTCACAAAAATGTTGGGAATTTGATAAAAAACCCCCCACCCAAAAATAGACATGTTGGGGTCATTCCTTGGTTTGGGGGCATTTCTGGACATTTCGTGGGGTATTCTTGACGGCAAAGTTAAAAAATCCCATTATAATTTGTAAAGGTTGGCAAGAATACATTGTCTAAAAATTAAACATCGTAAACTTAGGCAGTCTCAAAAATTCCCCAGATTTATCACGGGGCCCTGCTGATTGAAAAAATTGGTGGCTTTAACTTTTTTAAATTTTTAACCCATTTTTTTTTTTTTTTTTGCCCTACTCTTTACGCTCATTTTCCCAAGAAGCCACATCAACTTTTTTGTTAAGGCACACTGTGTGGAGCAGTGACTACAGAGTGTCTCAGAGGGTTATTCCCTTTTCATTGATTAGCTTTAAAATTTGCAAGGGAAATAAAAAATATTACAAAAACAGTGTTTCTTTGCTTCTTTGCAAGTTAGAGTAACTTTTCCTGCTTTGCAACAAGCTTCCCTATTTTTTGGGTACCTAATGCTCTTGCTGTAAAGCTGCCGGGTGGCAGATGGGAATTACTCCCCGCTCTGTTTTATTTTGGGAAAACAGCAGTTGTTTTCATTACTTACAGCAAAACTTTAACCCTTTAAAAGCTCTTAGCCTTTTGGGTTTTCATTTCAAACCTCCCCACCTATCACTTAACATGCTCAGCTGGAAAAGCAGAAGATATACCAACCACCGCGGGAACCACCCAAGACCCAACGGGAAAATGGGAGCCTAAAGTGCCTTTAAAAAGTGTCACGAACCTTGCCAAAAATGTCCCTTTTTGGCCATTGAAACCACTTTTCTGTGCAATCAATTTTTAAATGAGGGCATTACTTCTACTCCATTTTCCCACAAAACCCAGATGTCTTTACACTCAGCTCCCCCATGGGGCAACAAAAGGTAAAACTTTTCAAGGGGGGCATGTACCAAAAAATTTACACATATCAATGTGCACAGTGGGGGGAAAAACCCAAGTGCTTTTAAAGAGAACCTGTCACATATTTATGCCCCTCTGCGAGGACGCACAAGCTAGTCAGACCGTTGTTTCCCAGCGCGTGGTCCCTTATTTTAAGATCTGTAGTTTTGTGTATTTAATCTAAAACGATTTCAGCCAAAAAAGAGTCATAAAAGGTTTTCAAGGGGTCAGTTTTTTTAAAACCCCGGCCAATCGGGCACCCCCCCCCACCTCAACTGACAAACCTTTTTTTTTAAGGTAAAACTTGAATAAGGGGCAGTGGGCGAGCTAGCTTTGGGGTGGGGGGGGGCCCCAACACCTGCTCATGAATAAGATTTAAGGGGTAAATGCTCTAAAACTGCTGCATTCTACAGAATAAGGGGCACAGTGCTGGAAACAGCAGGTTCCCTTTAAATGTTTACCTCCATCATGATGACAGGACAGTGGAGAAGTTATTACCTTATAATATTAGGTAGCAAAAAAAAAATTATTAAGTATTCAGAACCGGTTCTCATTTTAATTGAACTGTGCTCAGGAATCATGAATCAACAGTAATTGCCTTTGTGAAAAAATGTCAGATTTTTGTGGCCAGGGGAATATGTGATATATGACTTTATAAGTCTATCAAAGCTAAGAAAATGTTTTTATGAGGCAGATGTTCTATAGTGACTTAGAGCTTGTGTAATTAAGAAGTTTTAACATTGTTTTAGAATTTTTTACATTTTAAATGATGATTTATTGTGTCACCGTGTACTTGTAGTATATTGTTACCCTTCCAAATAAAACATGAAGTGGATAAAGGAATAAATAAAGCTGAATTGTAGTTATCTTTACAGACATAATAAGTAGATAAATTTAATTGTTAAGAATTTATTTAAATCCCTTTCCAAAAAGTGGAAACCTTTAAACCACATTCTTTTTGGAACTGGCTCTGTTGAATCTATGGAATCTCTCTATTCTTTATCATTAACCCCCTCATAGTGTTATTGCTTTTCATGGTTGGATCCCAAACTTGTGGTCTCCAGAAAAGTCACTGGTAGATTCTGTGATGGAACTTAAATTTTAAATTGGGAATGGGCCGGGTCTTAAAAAGGAAAAGGATTTCCCCAGGAACAACCAACCCGGGGAAAAGGTGGCTAATTTCCCCCCCAGGCGAGTTTGGGGGCAATACCCTTAAAACCCCCGGGGAAAGCAACATGGTTCCCAGGAAAATTGCCCAAGGATTACACAGCCCGGGGATTTTTTGGGGGGGGTGGCCCCAAAAAAGAGGGGGGCCCCCCTTTTGGACCCCCCGGGAATTGAACCCGGGTTTTCCTTTAAAGGGTATATAGGACAACCAGGGGGAAAGAGCGGGAAAAGTAATCCCGGGTTTTTGGCTATTGACTGGCCCCAAAAATTGGGACGGGCCCCCCGGGTTTCCGGGAAAGGGATTTTTAAAATACGCCTACCCCGGGGTTGAGCCATGGACCGCACCGGGGAAATAAGGCCCCACTGGTTCCAGTGTAAAAGGTCGGGATACACAAAGCCAAAGGGGAATAGCTGGAGTTTAAGCAAGGATGGGCCATGGACCGACAACCTGGAATGACCACACTGGTTCCGGGAAAAGGGGTCAAAAGGGGACAAACCAAGGGGGAGAATGTAGCCCAAGAGGGAAAATTGTTTGGTGCAAACAAAAAACCCCAATACAGTAAAATTGGCCAAATTTTAAAGGGAAAAGCCCAATAAACCTCCTAACAACCTACCTAGGGGGAAAATACTCTATAACCCCTATAGGTAAAAAACCCATTTATTTACCCTTCTACTTACCAAAGGGGGAAAACCCCCAAAAAACCCCACTATTTACCTTATGGGGAAATACCAAATACCTCCTATATTAAAACCCCTATATACCTGCCTATGGGGGGAAAGCCCAGTATAGCTACCTAACAACTTACTTATGGGGTAAAAGCCCTATATACTTACCTAACTACCTAATTATGGAGGAAAAGCCTAATATACCTACCTAACTACCTACTTGTGGGGAAGTCCTATATACTTATGTAATTACCTGGGGGAGGCCCTATATACATATCTACCTTTTGAGGGGAACCCTATACTAAAAGGGGATTTTACCAAATTAAAAAGGAAGAGTCCTCCCCAAAATTTTTAGGGTCAACCACCTAAACAAGCATCTTCCTATCGCCAAACTAATTTGGGATGGCTGCCCTTGTTTTGTGGGGTTTTTCCCTACCTATTGGTGGCACAAAGGGGGGGCCCAAAATAATCTGTTTGGGAGACTTTCTCTGTTTAAGCTAAGGGTTTTTGGGGAAAAAATTTCCCGCCGGCCCGAGTTGGGGGGGGGAAAAAAAACGTAAATGGAGGTTTTTTGACGGAGGAAAAAAAAGGGAAAGGGGAACGACCATCAGATAAAGACTTCACCTTTTAGTCCCTAAATGTAACTGTCCCTGTATTCACTTATACGACTGAGATTTACCTGTGTACCCATTTTAATTTAAATGGTCACTGTTTTGGGGGAAAAAATTGGCCCTTAAGTGTAATGGTTATTTTTTAGTAAAGTAAAAGGTTTATTTTTCGCTCTTTATGGTGGTGATATGTTTTAAATTATTTTTGGGTGGTATTATTTTAGTCTTTGTATATTATTGTTTTTTGGAATTATTATTTCCTTGGGAATACGGGTTTTGGTCAGAAACATTATGTTTGGTTTTAGCACAAATATTGGGTGATAATGAACCCCCGTATCCCTTGCTGCCCCAAAGAATACAGATAAATGTCAATCAAACGTTCGTGTAAACCCCAAACCCAAAAAACTAAGCCCATAAAAAAAAAAAGGGCAAAATTGAAATTTTTTGCTTCCTGTTCACCCCAAAAGGGTTTTTTTTTTTTTTGGAGGGATAAAGGCCCAAGAGGGAACAGAATTTTGGGCGTTTAATTTTTTTTTTCTTTGGCCCATATTAAAAATGAATTTTCTCTTTTAGACTTTCCCCTTTAAAGAAAAAATTTTTCGGGCATGGCAACACCGCAGACCCCGTCAAATCAAAAGGGAACCTTTTTTGAAAAAAATGGCCCACAGACAGTGTCCGGCAGTAAGGGTGGCCCAAGCCAAAGTTTTACACCCAGGCCCATGAGTCTTTAGCTACGCCCTTGGATAGGTATCAACTCAATGTTAGAGCTTACATATTCCATCCGGTCTATATGAAAAGCCTGAAATAAGTTGTATTTGCTTGCTTTGCTCTTTTTCTTTTTTATCCCTAAAAAAGGTAAACATTATAATGGGAGCTGACAGGCAATGCTGCCATAGTCATTTTGTTAAAGTGGCCTTATTATTACATCTATTAAGTCCTAATTATAAAGACAATACACAACAAAACCCTCTGGGTTTTTTTTGCGGGCCATACATTTCCAAATTTAATTTTGGGCCTTTTTAATTTAAAAATCCCCAGCGGGAAGGGAAAAACGGAAAATGCAAAAAAAATAAACAAAGAAAAATCCGGTTAAGAGAAAATGAATTTATTGCCCCCAAACTTACTTCCAAATAAATTTGTGTTTTTGGCAATCACCCTGCATGGTTTTCCCCGGGCCCCACTGGAAAAATGAAAAATGTCTGTATAGTATTTAAAGGGGTCATACAGGATTAGAAAAACATGGCCTCTATCCTGCAAAAACAGCACCACTCCGGTCTTTGGGGTTTGCAGTTTTAGCCCTATTTCAACAACCATTTTGAGGAGAATATATAAAAATTTTTAAAGGCAGAGGGAAATTTTCCCTTTACATTTTTTGGGAAACGGGAAACCCAGGAAAAAGGGGGATTAGATAAAATCAAGAGGGAAAACCAGGTCGTCTTATCCTTTGGGGCACACGGGGCAGTTTCTGGGGGCCCCACGGGCAGGGGGCCCCCCAACAGCAAAAGGTATGCAATATTTGTTCCTTGCACAACAGTGATATTTGGTAGCTGTATAGCCATCATTTAGAGCAGGGGTGTCAGACTCATTTTCACTGAGGGCCACATTTCTGTATAAAATCTATGTGAGTCTTTTTTGCTGCGCCATCATGGGACACATAAAACATACCTTCCAACCCTCCCGGATCTTCCGGGAGACTCCCACAAATAGGTGAGCCCTCCCGCACTCCCGGGACAGGTAGCGAACCTCCCACAGTCAGCTGGTTGCTGGAGGTTTTTTACATACAAGTGGTATCAGGCAGCATCATGAGATACTGCCTGATGCCACTGAGTGCTGAGGGCCAGGTGGCAGCTGGGCGATGCTTAAAGGGGTAGTCCCGTTTCGGGAAAATTCTCTTCTCCAGCCGCTTGCAGCTCGCTGCGATCTGGCCATGCCTGTGAATAAGGAAGGTGCCACTAACACCGTCCTCCTCATTCACTTCTTGTTGAAACTCCCGTAGAAGTGGACAGAGAAGAGAATTCCCTGAAACAGAACTACCGCTTTAATCTTTATTTTTTATACTACACTGCCCCTCACACTCGCTACCGCATGTGAGGGAGGGAGGAAAGGAGGGAGGTAGGAGGTTAGAGTGAGTAAGGGGTTTAGAGTGAAGGAGGGAGGAGGTTAGAGTGTGGAACGGGGTTTAGAGTGGGGGGAGCAGGTTAGAATGGGAAGAGGGTTTAGAGTGGGGGGTTAGAGTGAGGGAGGGAGGAAGGAGGAATGGCGGGAGGTGGTTAAAGTGAGTGATGGGTGAGAGGAAGGAGGTTAGAGTGTGGACTTGGGGTTAGAGTGAGGGAAGGAGTTGGTTAGAGTGAGAGGGGGCTAGAGTGAAAAAGGGAGGAAGTTAGTGTGGAGAGACCCAGCTTTTCTAAGATTGGAAAACTGTGTACCACCTTCAGGGTATGGGACATCACCTGGATAGACTACCGAGCACCCAAAAAGCTGGGTGTTGCCCCCACAAGTGGCATCCAGCTTTCCTATGATGGAAAACTGGATACCACAAGTGATGGATTAGGGAATCAACCAGCTTTCCTGCATAGAATATCCAGCATCCAGGAAAGCTGGGTAATGATTATCCAACACAGCTTTCCCGGATGCTGGATGGGGTATCCAGCCTATATATTTGTATTTGTGTAATATTTCTGTTTATTTATAGACTTCCATTTGGACTACTTCGGATTCGATTGACTATGTCAGATCAAGCTTAGATCTATTTATTTAATAAAATGCTTAACGAGGGCAGGTGTCGGGGAGTGTGTATTTAAATAAAAGGCTTTTTTGTGTGTTTTGCGTCCGTTTCACCCCCCCTCCCAATTTATTTCAGTGTTAGTAATGGAGGAATCTGACAGACGCCTCTTCATTACCATCACTCGGGCTCGGTGTCAGTCAGTGGTGGTTTTTGTCACTCCAAGGCTGACACTAACCCTCTGTCACTATTACCCCAGTACCTAATGCACCAGTGGTACTGGGAAGAGCCAGGTTAACCATCAGAAGCAGACCCTCTAATGTGATGGTCCGCCTCTTGGGTGACTTTGGGCTGGTATTTTTAGAATGGGAAAGGACTATAATCAATGGATCTTCCCATTCTGATAGTATCAGGCTGCAGCTGTCGGTTTCACCTTGGCTGGTTATTAAAAGTGTGGGGGACCCCACGTCATTTTTTTCTGAAAATTATTTATTTAATGAGATTTTAAACACAGGCATCCACTGTAATAATTATAGGAGTTGCCCTTTTTGGATTCTCAATAAATTACTTTAAAAAAAAAAAAGTCCACATTTGACGGTTACCGGCTCTTCCCAGTACCTCTGGTGTGTTGGGTACTGGGGCAATAGTGACAAGGGGGTTAGTGTCAGCCTTGGGATGACAGAAACCACCGCTGACTGACACCAAGCCCAAGTGATAGTAATGGAGAGGCATCTGTCTGATCCCCCATTGCTAACACCGGACGCCCTCTTTCACCAAGTTATTAAAGTGATTAATCCAATGCTGGTCTGACATAATCCAATAAATCCAACATAGTCCAAAGAGGAAACTTGTATAAAAATTAAAACATTAAAAAAACAAACATTACAGTACTAAGCACCTTCCCTTGCGCCCTCTGAAGATCATTACTCCAGCTGATCTTCCAGGGTTGCAGGGTATAGAGTTTAAGCTGTCCAATAAGATTCTTTGGGGTACAGACCACATCTGCATCACAATCTCAAGGGAGATGGTCCTCTACCCCCCCATCAGATTGTAAGCTGTGCTCTGTTCTCTTCTCTCCCACTCCTCCCCCACCATTGTGTTATACATCCTAGTGCCAAGACAAAATACAAACCTGACCTATCACCACATAGATCCCTCACCTCCACCTATCATCTCATTAACTCCCCATAATCTCCATCTATCTCCCCATAACCTCCCCACCTATCACTACATGTTGAGTTTGTACAGATGGGGAGCACATCCAAGGTAGTGCTGGAAAATTAGAATTCTAAGATGTTTGTGTGTTAAATTTTGCAGGGACAAGTCATGAGTCTCTAGATTTAACTGCACTGTAATCACTTAAACATCTGCAGAGCCTGTGTACACTGGTATCTACCACAATACGGTAACTGTATTGAGGTAATATTCAGTCTGCAGAGTCTGTGTACACTGGTAACTACCAGTCTGCAGAACCTGTATACACTGGCCACTCATAAAGATGGACATACACTGGACCTCGTCTTCACCCGCCTCTGACCCCTATCTGACTTCTCCAACTCTAAACACCCTTTATCTGACCACAACTTGCTTACCTTCATCACACTCTCCACCCCACCTGCCCCTCCTGTCTCACATCCCCGCAGGAACCTACAAAACCTTAATCCCCGCACACTCTCTGACTCTCTTGCACCTCTCTCTACCATATCCTCATTTGATGAACCTGACACAGCCACCGCTTTCTACAACCACACAATCTCCTCCACTCTTTATTTGGTTGCCCCTCTCACACACAACAGAACCTGCAAAATCAACAGACAACCCTGGCACAGACTTCACTAAACAGCTGAGGCGAGCTTCCAGAATTGCTGAACGCCGCTCCATCGATGACTTTGCCTCACCAAACAATCACTACACACATTTAAGTCCACACTCATCTCAGCCAAACAGGATTACTTCACCATAATCATATCCTCGCTGTCTCACAACCCTAGACAACTTTTCAACACCTTCAACTCTCTCCTCCATCCCCCAGCACCATCTCCCATCCTCTCCTCTCAGCAGATGATTTTGCCACTCACTTTCTAAACAAGACCAGCCTCATCAGAGAAAGCTTCACCCCACTGTCCCCACCGCCCACATCCATGCCTGCACAGTCCGCACCGCCAGCCCATCTACCTGCACAGTCCTTACCACCAGTCCCTCTACCTTCACAGTCTCCACCGGCAGCCACTCTACCTGCACAGTCCCCACCGCAAACCCCTATACCTGCACCTTGCACTTCCCCCCTAACTTGCTTCTCCACTGTCACTCATGACAAACTCTCCTCTCTACTATCAAAATCCAACCTCCCTACCTGTAACCTTGACCCGCTGCCATCTTACCTCATCCTAGACCTTAGTTCTGTTATCATACCAGCTCTCACCCATCTTTTCAACCTATCGCTAACCTCTGGTATCTTCCCTTCCTCCTTTAAGCATGCTACCATCACACCCATCCTAATGAAACCATCTCTTGACCCCTCCTCTCTGTCCAACTATCGCCCCATCTCACTGCTTCCATTTGCTTCTAAACTCCACGAACAACACTTCTATCTTCAACCGTCCGCCATCTGTCCTCCAACTCTCTTCTTGACCCACTGCAATCTGGTTTCCGATCCCATCACTCTACATAAACCGCCCTAACCAAAGTCACCAACGACCTAGAAAATGCTAAAGCCTCACGCCACTACTAAAGCCTTCTCCTCCTAGACCTGTCCTCTGCCTTTGACACTGTCGACCATTCCCTCCTGCTACAAATCCTCTCATCAGTATCAAGGACTTGGCCCTTTCCTGGATCTCCTCGTACCTCACTGATTGGATATTCAATGTCTCTCACTCTCACACTCGCACCTCACTCTCGCACCACTTTTGCCTCTCGCCCTCTCTCTGTTGGTGTCCCCCAGGGGTCAGTCCTGGCTCCCTTACACTTCTCTATCTACCCCTTTTGGTCTGGGTCAGCTCAAGCCCACACGGTTTTCCCAATACCCCTGTTTGCGATGACCCCAACTTTACCTCCGGGCCCCCCTATTAACTCTCCCTTTTCCCAATCCAGTTTTCTATCTCCTTACCTCCTTCCTCCCCCCCGTCCCCTAAGTTTAAATTGTAGAGAAAACTAATTTCAACACCCCCCCACCATCCCCTCCACCCTCCACTTCTCTCTTTTTCAGTCAAATGATTTACATTCACCGGCCCCCAAGTCCGCGCGGGGATAAACCCTAAATCCACTTTGGTCCTTAAACCAAAACCAAAACCCCTTCCCTCCACCTGCCCCCTTCCCTGAAAAAATTTCACGAAAATGCGCTCGTTCCTTAACCCTGATATACAAAAATTTGCGGTCCCATGCCCCTTGTCATCTCCCCCAGACTCTGCAACATCCTTCCTGGGCCCCCTTCCTGACTCTTGCCTTCCCTTCAAATCCATCCTAAAATTTGCTCCCCTCTTATTCACTCTCCCCCATTCTCTTCTCCCTCCCCCCCTCCCCAACCCCCTTCATGGCTTCCCTTTCCCCCACGAATTAATTTTCAAGTTACAAAACGGGACCACAAAGCCTCCATAACCTCTCCCCCCATACATCTTGCCAAAAACTCCGATATCTCCCTTCACGCAATCTCTGCTCCTCACAGGACCTTTCTCTGCTCTCCCCTTATCAGCTCCTAAAAAACAACCGTCTCCAAAGCTTCTCTCGTGCTTCCCCAGATTTCTGGAATTCACTGCCCAACACATCAGACTCTCCTCCACCTTCACCAGGCTCAAAAGCAACCTGAAAACCCTTCAGGAGCCTATAACCTACAGTAACCCTGCTGTCACTACACCCCCCACAAACACATCCGCCCCTCACCTTCTGTCTCTTTCCCCCTTCCTGCAGTCTGCAGACATCCCATTGGCTTGAATGGGCACTGTGTAATGCCCAATTTCCCCTGTGGGGGCACTGCTGTGAAAACAGAACACTTACTGCCAGGTTTCCTAAAATTTTAGAGTTGATCGCTGTGGATCCCAGCAGGGAGCACTATGTGATCTGGTTAGCTCTAACAAGTAGGGATCGTCCAAAGCGGAGAACCCCTTTAAGCAGTCACTCATTGGTTAACAGTCTGTAAATGAACACCCGGGCTTTTTCTGTCTTTCTGAGTCATCTTTTTTTGTGCCTGACCTGTCTGATTTTTATCCCAGCTCCCGTGGTCTGTAAAACTGAGTGGAGCTGGCAGACAGCCTGTGCTCTTTCCTTGTTGAGATTCAGCATGCCCCTTCTCTTCCCATCTGTTCTGCCAAGAAACAGTCGCAGCTAATCTGTCTTCATCCTCAGTGAGCGGTGAGAAAGCACAGACCTAACGCAAGCGCCTCCCTTTCCTCTCGTATGTGATATCTGCAGAGATTCACTGACACATTAATAAAGTCTGATCTCATCTTTCACAGATACATACGTATAATTAAATCTGGTGTCGCGGACTGTACATGCTCCTCAGCTGTACTGTACCTACTGAGTGCGACAAATTGCGCTCTTTAAGTGATTGACCAATTTATCACATCTCTAAAGGGCACGATGTGCGGTGGGGACGCACTGTGAGGTGAGGAGCTTATGTAAGCAAAAAAAAATCGGCTGCAAATATAAAACACAAGGGCAGTCAGAAAATTAGGAGCATAATCAAGGAATATTACCATATCACTAACTAGTTATAACTGTGGCGCTTCAGATTCTGGTCATAGTTACATTTGGCCCAAAATTCAAGCTCTTCGGTTCTGGTCGGCCCAAATCAGTTGGGATTAGGATAAGGTATTCTTTTAATGATTGTGTCACTAGAGACCATGGTGGCATATCGATAGGTCAGGTGTATTCGGAACTCCCATTGATTTCAATGGAAGAAAGAGAGACAGGAGACAGTGTTCCCCTAGTGCAATATTGCGACTTTAAAGTGTAATGTAGGCTGGTATATAGTTCTTTATCTACTAACCTTATGTGTTGAAAGGCACAACACTTTACAGACTGGTGCAAAAATATAAAGAAATCCAGCAACTTTTTTGTATATAAATTGAATAAAAACTTTCAGCTTTATTTCTTACAAAAAAGATAAAATGCCTGTTAGGCAGAAAACATCCTGGTAAACAACAAGTCTACGCGTTTCAGGAGAAGCTCTACCTTACTCATGACATGACTTGTGTGTCAGGTGAGGGCCTTACCTTACATTTGTTGGTTAATATCCTGATAATACGCTCTTATAAATATAACTATAGCACAATAGAAGCGTTTATGACGTGTGCGATCACATGATATATAAGGTACTCACCTGACACTCACGTCATGAGTAAGGGAGAGCTGAAACGCGTAGACTTGTTGTTTACCAGGATGTTTTCTGCCTAACAGGCATTTTATCTTTTTTGTAAGAAATAAAGCTGCACGTTTTTATTCAATTTATATACAAAGAAGTTGCTCCATTTCTTTATTATTTTTGCACCAGTCTTATGAAAACGTGGCTTTGGAGTTTTTCTCTTTTCCATGCAACTACACTACAATGCACAGGTGAGCTGAAGAAACCAATTTTTCTTTATAAACACTTTACAGAGCCTTACATTTTTGGGAACCAAAGATTGAGAGGTTCGCAGCAGTCTGTCTTTTTTTAATCCATGTATCCGATTCTCAGAGTCAGGTAAAAGGTAGCATATCTACTCGAGTATAAGCCGACCCGAATATAAGCCGAGGCACCTACTTTTGCCACAAAAAACTGGGAAAACTTATTGACTCGAGTATAAGCCAAGGGTGGAAAATGCAGCGGCTACTGGTAAAATTAAAAAATAACAATGGATTCCAAAAAAATTACATAGGCAGTTTAATATCCTCCATAGGCAGTTTAGTGTCCCCCCATAGGCAGCTATAGGCAGTTTAATGTCCCTCATAGGCAGTTTAGCATCCCCGATAGGCAGGTATAGGCAGTTTAGTGCCCCCCATAGGCAGGGATAGTCAGTTTATGCCCCCCATAGGCAGTTTAATATCCCTCATAGGCAGGTATATGCCCCCGTATAGGCAATTATAGGCAGGTATATATCCCCTCATAGACAGGTAAAGGCAATTATAGGTAGGTATATGTCTCCCAGAGGCAGGTATAGCCAGGTATATGTCCCCCAGTGAGGTATAGCCAGGTATATGTCCCCCGGAGGCAGGTATAGCCAGGTATATGTCCCCCGTAGTCAGGTATCGCTAAGTATATGTCCCCCATAGGCGGGTAGAGGCAGGTATAGGTCCCCCAGACAGGTATAGGCAGGTATATGTCCCCCATAGTCATGTATAGCCAGGTAAATGTCCCCCAGTCAGGTATAGGCAGGTATATGTCCCCCAGTCAGGTATAGGCAGGTATATGATCCCCAGTCATGTATAGGCAGGTATTTGTCCCCCAGACAGGTATAGGCAGGTGCTGTATATGTTCCCCCATAGACAGGTAGAGGCAGGTATATGATCCCCAGTCATGTATAGGCAGGTATTTGTCCCCCAGTCAGGTATAGGCAGGTGCTGTATATGTTCCCCCATAGACAGGTAGAGGCAGGGCTTGTTTAAAAAAATGAAGTACTTACCATTCCCCGCTGCTCCGAGGCTCTCTCCGCACTCTGTCTTCTGCCCCAGGTGGCGTGATGTCATAAGGCCGCGCAGGCAGCATGATGACACACACTGCCTGTGCCGGAGACTCCAGAGGGGGCCGCAAGTCTGCGTGCGGCCCCTTCCAGAGTTCTATTGCGAAGCAGGGAGCGCTCGCTCTCTGCTCCGCAATACAGTCTTCGGCTGTATGCACTCCAAGGAGTCGCATACAGCCGAAGCGATCCCCACCGGTGCCCAGAACATGGCAGTGCCCAGGCCATAGCAGTGTCCAGACGCCCACGGTGACTCGAGTATAAACCGAAGTAGGGTTTTTCAGCTCATTTTTTGGGCTGAAAAACTCGGCTTATACTTAAGTATAAATACGGGGAGCCTCTCAAATTTTCAGAGAGTAACTGCTTCTAACCAGACTATGATGTCATATGCACTGTACCTCTTATTAAAAGAATTTTTATTAGCAATTAATTATTGCTATTACAGAGCGGTCATCATAGTCTGTTTAGGGTATGTTCACATGGCGCAATTGCGGCGCGTACAGTACGCACCACAATACTTCGGGTGTTTTGGGAGTCGCGCTGATCACCGCGTCTTCCCACAGCACAGGGGGGGCTGGCAGTCCGCTGGCCCCATTGACATGCATTACTTGCGGCAATTACATAATTGACATGTGACTTATCTCCCCGCACGTACAGTACGTTCCTATTGTACGCGCGGGGGGGACGAGGCATAGTCCATAGTTCTCTATGAGAGCTATGGATTACTGTAATTGCGGCGCGCATCTCGCCACGTATTAAGCACAATACGTGGTGAAATGCACGTCCAATTACGCCGTGTGAACATACCCTTAGAAGGAGTTATTACAACCTCAATTCCAAAAAAAGTTGGGACACTGAACAAATTGTGAATAAAAACTGAATCCAAAAACAATGTTTGGTTCAGCACTTCCTAAAAACTTTAAATGTGGGTGCACGCTGTGATGGCCGTAATCTAAATACACATAACAATATCAGCAGCACACAAAATTAGAATACGTTGAAAAAGTAGAAAGTTTTTTTCAACATATTCTAATTTTGTGTGCTGCTGATATTGTTATGTGGAATAAAAACTGAATGCAATGATGTGGAGGTGCCAACATCTAATATTTTATTCAGAATAGAACATAGATGACGGATCAAAAGTTTAATCTGAGTAAATGTAACATTTGAAAGGAAAATATGTTTGTTCAAATTCCACAGTGTCTACAGATGCCCAAAAAGTTGGGACAAGTAGCAATAAGTGGCTGTAAAAATGACATTGAGCATATAACGAACAGCTGGAAGACCAATCAACAATAATTAGGTGAATTGACAACATGATTGGGTATAAAAAGAACTCCTCAGAGTGTCAGTGTCTCTCTGAAGCCAAGATGGTAAAAGGATCCCCAATTCCACCATTGTTGCGCAGAAAGATAGTGCAGCAATACCAGGATGGTGTTACCCAGCGTAAAATAGCAAAGACTGTAAAGTTATCATCATCAACCATACATAACATCATCAAAAGATTCAGAGAATCTGGAACAATCGCTGTGCGTAAGGGTCAAGGCCGTAAAACTCTACTGGATGCTCGTGATCTCTGGGCCCTGCACTGCTCCTCAAACAGGAATGCCACTGTCAAGGAAATCACAGAACGGGCTCAGGAATCCTTCCAGAAAGCATTGTCAGTGAACACAATCCACCGGGCCATCCGCCGGTGCCAGCTGAAACTCTACAGTGCAAAGAGGAAGCCATTTCTAAGCAAGCTCCACAAGCTCAGCCGTTTGCACCGGGCCAGGGGTCATTGAAAATGGAGTGTGGCAAAATGGAAAACTGTTCTGTGGTCAGATGAGTCACGATTTGAAGTTCTTTATGGAACAGTGGGAGATGTCATCCGGAACCCGAGGAGGACAAGGACAACCCAAGCTGTTATCAACGCCCCGTTCAAAACCCCTGCATCACTGATGGTATGGGGTTGCATGAGTGCTTGTGGCAATGGGCAGCTTGCATGTCTGGAAAGGCACCATTAATGCAGAGAGCTATGTTAGGTTCTAGAACAACATTTGTCCCATCTAGACGTCAGCTCTTTCAGGGAAGACCCTGCATTTTTTCAACAAGTTTATGCCAGACCACTTTCTGCAGCAATCCACAACATCATGGCTACGTAGGAGAGGATCCGGGGACTGAAATGGCCGCCTGCAGTCCAGAGCTTTCACCTATAGAGAACATTTGGCGCATCATAAAGAGGAAGGTGCACAAAGAAGGCCCAAGACGATTGAACAGTTAGAGGCCTGAAATTAGACATGAATGGGAGAGCTTCCTATTTCTAAACTTGAGAAACTGGTCTCCTCTGTCCCCAGACATCTGTTGTAAGAAGAAGGGGGGATGCCACACAGTGGTAAAAACAGCATGGTCTCAACTTTTTGGGGATTTGTTGACGCCATGAAATTTTGAAAAAACATATTTTTTACTTAAAATGATACATTCTCTCAGTTTAAGCTTTTGATCTGTGATTTGTGTTCTATTCTGAATAAAAAATTAGATGTTGGCACCTCCACATCATTGCATTCAGTTTTTATGCACAATGTCTTTAGTGTCCCAACTTTTTTGGAATTGAGGTTGTATAAATAACAGTGCAGGAGATCTAATCTGTAAGTAAACAAAGCTGCACAGGCTATGAGGAGTGAAAGCAAAGGGTCATCTGTAAAACAACAGCTAATCTTGTTAGGGATAATTAGTTTTTCTCCGGAGCTTACCCGGTGACATCACTCTCTGCTCTCTCAGCTAATCAGATAGCAGAGTTATGATCTGGTATGCAGACTACCATAGAAACCTGTGTGCACTCAGAGCACATTAAAACAATATTGTCTCTTAAGTTAAGTAGATTCTATTGACCAATGTATTTAGAAAAATTCTTCATTTAACTGTCCCTTCATGTTTAAAGCAAATCTTTTTAGTGAGAAAACCCCTTTAAGTTGCTCAGGCAGAGTTCCAGCTAGGTGTAAGGAGCATGGGCTTTTGAACAGTAAAAGACTTATGGCATGTTATGTTGGATATAATATAGCAAATATTTTATTAATGTGAATCAGAGATGAAGAGTCATGTTTGATGTCTGAGTGGAATGTACCTTGTTAGTATGCAAATTGCTCACTGTCTACACTGATTTTCACATCAAAGGATCTTTGGATACCCCAGATGTCTCATGCAGATGCTTAATAGGTAAGTGAACAATAGGTATCTATTCTGAAAATACATTGTGTAATTAAGGAAACCTACATTAGTGCCATAATATGCCAATACTGGCATAAGATACCACACATGTCTCATGTAGTAGCTAAATAGGTGAGTGAAAAAATAGGGGGGCGACATGTATGAATTCGACTGCGTACTTTTTTTAACTTGGCGCCGACACTCCAGTTCTAAATAGATATAGAAGAGTGTAGAATACGACAGTATGAAGATTTTTGGCGCATTACATAGAGCTTAATGCGCCAAACTTTGTATGGGCATAGAGTGTAATGCGCCAAACTTGCCGCACTAAGCTCTATGTAATGCGCCAAAAATCTGTCGTATTCTACACTCTTCTATATCTATTTAGAACTGTGGTGTCGGCGCCAAGTAAAAAAAAAGTACGCATTCGAATTCATACATGTCGCCCATAGCCTTTATACATGTTTAGCGCATTGCTAATGCGCCAAAGTTTCGTTATGCGCCAAACACACATGCGAGGTGCATTGAACTTTAGACTCCATTTTTAATTGCACAAAAACCACTTTCATACATTCAGGCACATTATACACTGAATATGAGTTGTAATAATTCACTTCAAAGCGCCTTCATCCGTCTCTCAAAGATCGGCGCATTACACTCTGCCCATACAAAGTTTGGCGCATTACATTGAGCTTAATGCGCCAAACTTTGTATGGGCATAGAGTGTAATGAGACGAACTTTGAGAGATGTTTGGCTCTCTTAGCTATATGTAATGCGCCAAAAATCTGGAGTGTCGGCGCCAAGTAAAAAAAATCGAATTCATACATGTCGCCCTAGGTATCTATTCTGAAATTACAATATTTAAAGAAAGAATCCTACATACTGTAGATGCTATAGCGTGCCAATACTGACTGATAATGAAGTGGCACCATCTTTTGCATGGAAAACTCAGTCTGAAGATTAAAAGGTTTTTTTTTCATCCTGAGGGTGTGACTTGGTGCCTATTAGTGAGGGGGATAGCAAAGATACCCTGCAAAAAAGGGGTATACAAGAAACAAGCATGGGTCTACTTAGAGGCCATAATTGAGGGAACTAAGGAGTTTCCCTGGGAAGGCTACTTGTGAGAAACTCACTTGGGACTCTAGAGGAAGAGACACTGGAGACAGAGCTCTAAGGGCGAGATTTCCTAAAATTGGCGGTGCTACGTCAGTTTTTAGGTACATTAAATAAGTGTAAAGTGCGCCAGAAAGTCCGACCCTATCAAAAATCTGGGGTCAGGTATACCTTGCATAGTAAACATAATGCGCCTAAAAATGATGCACTGTGCGCCTCCCTAAAGAAATGTGTCTATTGAGGCGCATAGCACATCATTACAAGTGTATATGTGTTAGGCGCATTTCACAAGTATGTGTTAGGCGCATTTCACATTTTACAAGTATGTGTTAGGCGCATTTCAAATACTGTAATGATAAGCTATGCGCCTCCGTGCGCGATGTGCCTCGATAGGGGCATTACATACTCTACCAGTGAAAGGGTTTGTGCCGCGATTAGCTTGTTATACGCCTAACACATACTTGTAAAATGTGAAATGCGCCTAACACATACTTGTAATGCGCCTAACACATATGTACACCTGTAATGATGTGCTATGCGCCTCAATAGGCGCATTTTGTTATGGAGGCGCACAGCGCATCATTTTTAGGCGCATTGCATTGTGGTGTACGACAGTTCATTTACATCCAAAATATGGCGTCAAAAGCGGTTTTAGCGCAATAAAGACCAAATAACTGGCATTGGCGTTTTGGGGAATGTCACCCTAAGTGTTTGAAGTGTCAATGAATGGTAATGGATGGGATGAGTAGTAGTGGTGCTGCGTGTGGTGCGCTGGCAATACAATAAAACATGTAACAACAGCAGCTCTGGGGAAACTCCAGGCTTTTACTCATGATACATAAGTTTGTGGAAATTACATATCAAGAAAGAGGATATCCGGTGACGTGTAACGCCGTGACGAATACCAAGGTACGAGAGTAAAACCAGAGACTTTATTCAGATAACTAAAAAACTGGATCCATTCTGCACCCGGCAACAAAGCAACAGACCCCCGGTGAGTAGACAACAGACGCGTTTCGAGTCAGCCGACTCTTGCTCACTGTTATACATTAATGGGTTACCAGCTTGTTTAAAAACCCCCATGACAACCAATCACCGTAACAGAAAATAGTCATGTGACATCGGGATGGAAGAACAGATACCGCCCTATATTGAATGTAGCCATTTTAAAACAAATATGCTACCATTTGTATCTATCACTCTACATATACATAATAGGTATGGTGAAATACTCTGATAGTATATGAAAGACACTATACATGACTTAATCCAATAAAATAACTAATAAATATATAGCATGTCTGTGCGGTAAGTTCAAGCCATCGGGTCTCCTAGTACCCAGCCTGAAGATCCATTCGGCCTCCCTTTGCCTCAACATTTTCGTCCAATTTCCACCTCTGTATGGATATAACACCTTATCTATCACATAAAATTCTAAATCTGATATGTCTCCCTGATGGCATTCGAGGAAATGTTTGGCCGCTCCTGACATTTGCGGCTTATGATTTTTAATGTTGTTAATGTGCTCTGTTATGCGCGTTTTTACTTTTCTTATGGTACTGCCCACATATCTCTTGTTACATTGGGTGCATTCTATAACATAGATGCAGTGGTGACTATCACAATTTACAAAATGGTTGATTTTATATTTTTGTTGTTGGAACCCATCTGCAAATTCTGTTGTTTTCCTTGCCATTTTACACACACTGCATCTGATTGCACCACATTTAAAAAAAACCTTTTGGGATAGCCAGGTTTTTCCTATTTTCGTTTTATGACTAATGTGTACACTGGGGGCCAGAATGTTTCCTATGGTTTGTCCCCTCCTGGCTGTAACCCGTACTCCTCCATCTATGATTTTACATAGATAGTTGTCCTGTCTTAGAATGCCCAGATTTTTCTTAAAGATACCCTTTATTTGGCTAAAGTTCCTACTGAATTTTGTAGCAAAAGTGATTTTACTTCCCTCCTGTTGTTTCCTTTGTGGTGTTTCCAATAGTTGTTCCTGCGTTACATTATTGATTCTATGGGAAGCCCTATCAATATCTTTTTTGTTATATCCTCTTTGCAGGAGTCTTTGGGTTATCTGTTCTCTTGCTACTGCAAAATCCGCATCCTCTGTACATATTCGTCTGGCCCTTATCATTTCCCCGTATGGGATAGCTTTGATTGTGCTAGCCGCATGATTGCTGTTAGCTCTGAGAATGGTGTTTCCCGAATTGGGTTTGCGGTACAGGCTAGACAGAATTTTACCCTTCTCTTTATGTCCTGTTAGGTATACATCCAGAAAGGGGATCCCACTGGGACTCCAGGTTCCAGTAAAGTGCAAATTGAAGACATTAGAATTGATGTATTCCAAAAAGTGCGGTATGAGCGCCACATCGCGACCCCAAATTAACAAGAGGTCGTCGATGTAACGCCCATACCACACAATACAATCAATGAATGGATTACCCTCATTATAAATGGCATGGTGTTCCCACCAGGCCATGGTGATATTGGCCAGGGAGGGAGAAAAGGTGGCCCCCATCGGAGCTCCTTCTAATTGTAGGTAATAGCTGTTCTCAAACTTAAAGTAATTGTTTTTAAGAAGATATTCTACTGTCATGAGTATGAATTCTTGAGATTGGTATCATAGTCACTGTGATGTTTTAGGAAAAAAGTGAGGGCTATTAATGCAACGTCGTGGGGTATACAGGAGTATAGTCCCACCACGTCGCAAGTAACCCAAGTATATTGTTCCTGCCAACTCTTGTCTTTAAGGGTCTTTAAAAGGGATTTGGTGTCCTTAATGTGGCCGGGCAAATTATGGACAATGGGTTGGAGGTATTTGTCCACCCAAACACTAATTTTTTCATTTAGAGAGTTATTGCCAGATATTATTGGACGTAGATTTGGTGGGAAGGAGTCTTTATGGATCTTAGGGACCCCGTAAAAGATTGGTATCACTGGGTCCTCTACTAGAATATAATTTTTCTGTTTTTCATTTAAAACTCCTAAGGCAAAACCTTCTTCTAATAGATGTTTTAATTTTTTCTGAAATTTATGTGTTGGGTTTTCCTCCAATTTACGGTATGTACGTTCATTATTCAATATACTCAATACTTGTTTTACATATAGCCCATTGTCCATAATTACCACCGCTCCACCTTTGTCTGCTTTTTTGATGGTTAGATTGTCCCTAAGTTTGAGTTCTTTTATGGCTTTCATTTGACTCCATGTTAGGTTCTTGTTTTTATATCTTTTATATTTTTTCATTTCTAGGTTTTTGTTGTGTAGTGTCAGTAAGTCCCATTTATTGATTGTATTGTGTGGTATGGGCGTTACATCGACGACCTCTTGTTAATTTGGGGTCGCGATGTGGCGCTCATACCGCACTTTTTGGAATACATCAATTCTAATGTCTTCAATTTGCACTTTACTGGAACCTGGAGTCCCAGTGGGATCCCCTTTCTGGATGTATACCTAACAGGACATAAAGAGAAGGGTAAAATTCTGTCTAGCCTGTACCGCAAACCCAATTCGGGAAACACCATTCTCAGAGCTAACAGCAATCATGCGGCTAGCACAATCAAAGCTATCCCATACGGGGAAATGATAAGGGCCAGACGAATATGTACAGAGGATGCGGATTTTGCAGTAGCAAGAGAACAGATAACCCAAAGACTCCTGCAAAGAGGATATAACAAAAAAGATATTGATAGGGCTTCCCATAGAATCAATAATGTAACGCAGGAACAACTATTGGAAACACCACAAAGGAAACAACAGGAGAGAAGTAAAATCACTTTTGCTACAAAATTCAGTAGGAACTTTAGCCAAATAAAGGGTATCTTTAAGAAAAATCTGGGCATCCTAAGACAGGACAATTATCTATGTAAAATCATAGATGGAGGAGTACGGGTTACATCCAGGAGGGGACAAACCATAGGAAACATTCTGGCCCCCAGTGTACACATTAGTCATAAAACGAAAATAGGAAAAACCTGGCTATCCCAAAAGGGTTTTTTTAAATGTGGTGCAATCAGATGCAGTGTGTGTAAAATGGCAAGGAAAACAACAGAATTTGCAGATGGGTTCCAACAACAAAAATATAAAATCAACCATTTTGTAAATTGTGATAGTCACCACTGCATCTATGTTATAGAATGCACCCAATGTAACAAGAGATATGTGGGCAGTACCATAAGAAAAGTAAAAACGCGCATAACAGAGCACATTAACAACATTAAAAATCATAAGCCGCAAATGTCAGGAGCGGCCAAACATTTCCTCGAATGCCATCAGGGAGACATATCAGATTAGAATTTTATGTGATAGATAAGGTGTTATATCCATACAGAGGTGGAAATTGGACGAAAATGTTGAGGCAAAGGGAGGCCGAATGGATCTTCAGGCTGGGTACTAGGAGACCCGATGGCTTGAACTACCGCACAGACATGCTATATATTTATTAGTTATTTTATTGGATTAAGTCATGTATAGTGTCTTTCATATACTATCAGAGTATTTCACCATACCTATTATGTATATGTAGAGTGATAGATACAAATGGTAGCATATTTGTTTTAAAATGGCTACATTCAATATAGGGCGGTATCTGTTCTTCCATCCCGATGTCACATGACTATTTTCTGTTACGGTGATTGGTTGTCATGGGGGTTTTTAAACAAGCTGGTAACCCATTAATGTATAACAGTGAGCAAGAGTCGGCTGACTCGAAACGCGTCTGTTGTCTACTCACCGGGGGTCTGTTGTTTTGTTGCCGGGTGCAGAATGGATCCAGTTTTTTAGTTATCTGAATAAAGTCTCTGGTTTTACTCTCGTACCTTGGTATTCGTCACGGCGTTACACGTCACCAGATATCCTCTTTCTTGCTTGCTGCATTACCGCGAGGCCGGCGGTTTGGTCTGGAGTTGAAGAGACGGCATAGCAGATCTGCGCCGGAACCAAAGGGATTACACAGCCTTGGATGCAGGTATACTACTTTTGCTGTTTTGCTCTATGAAATTACATATCTTCTAGAGCAAAGCACTTCGTGCTATTATACATTGCAGACACAACACCTTCATAAGTGACTCTCTTGACATCCTCTCTTGATCCCAACCCAGTCCAGCCGTGCAGAATGCTGGCAACTGCAGCTGACTCCTGTCCCAGTTCAGCCGTGCAAGATTGCTGGCACTTGGTGACTCAAGAACTTGTCTCTCAGTCTTCTCTTAGGGTCCCTTGCTCTGTTCAGCGGTCCCCCAGCCTGCCCACCTGTATCACTGGTGTCATGCTCTCACTTGACTTTCTCTGTCTCAACTTCTCTTGGTGCCCTTTGTTTAATGTTTTTTCTCTTTCTGTGAGTGAGGTGTTCACCCCGGTCTGCCCTACCAATCACCGGTTGATAGGGAGAGTTCCCCTTTTCTGCTGCTTGCAAACAACGTGTATGTTGTTGAACACTGAACTGGAACTGCCTCAGAGCTGACAAGCTTATCTATTTAACTGTGTGAATCCTCCTGTCACGGATCGCTCCGCGGCCTGTGCCTTGGACCGCGGTCGTGTCCGTGCCCCTGTGTCTGGGTCCGCTGTGGCTCCCTGTGCGGGGCTTACAGCGGCAGTGTCAGTTTGCCAACACTGCTCGCTCAGCTTACCACCTGCCCCTGCTTCCAGCGTTTTTCCCGTCCACTGTGGTTTCCCCGGGGCGTGTGTGGCACCCCATAGGGGGTGGCGCCGCCCCCCCCGGACATTTATGCACACAGTGTCCTGCCTTCGTCTGTGACCTCGACCTTTCCTTCAAAATAAACCTCCTCCCTGGACTCGGGTCATTCGTTGGTGTGCTTCCATAAGCAAAACAAATAAGCTAAGCTGCTTCCTTTTAATCCCCCGGTTTCCAAAATGTCTGCTAAGCTTTTGTCTAAAAAGTCTGCTTTACTCGGGGCTGCCCCGCGCAACCTTTTAAATGCTGTACTCCTTCGCTGCACCAGTAAGCTATTCCTGCTGTGTAATCTGTTATCACCCTGGGACTGTGTTTCCATTAAACAGCTACTGCATCCGTTTATCCGTCACCTGTGTCCTGCACTTCGGCTACCCACTGCGGGCATTACCAGCTCTGCCCGCGGTGGGCCCTGAAGATCCCCTGTACCAGGGCGTTACTGGCTTTAAGGCCAGTAAACGTGACAGTACGAACTGACCATACTAAATGGATCCCGCCAGAGTGACTCTACCTGACCTGGTAGCTGTAATTAACCGTCATGGCGCGCACCGGGAGCAACTCTTCCAGAAGCTACAGACAGTTACCGCACGTCTGGATGAAGTTGCATGTACGCCAGCTCCACCACCTGCTGTGGTTCCGTCGCCTGCTGCCATGTTCAGTCCCAGCCTGCACCTGCCTCTGCCTGTTTGTTATGACGGAGATCCCCACACATGTCGCGGATTCATCAACCAGTGTACCATACACTTCGAGGTCCTGGCACACCACTTCCCGTCCGATAGAGCAAAGGTGGCGTTTATCATTAGCCTGCTCTCAGGTGAGGCCTTGGCCTGGGCCTCACCCCTCTAGGAGAGAGGCGATCCGCTGACAGGGGACATCCAAGAATTTCTGGTCGCCTTCCGGAAAATTTTTGAACAACCTGGGCGCAATACTTCCGCGGCATCTGCTCTGCTACGTTCCTGCCAAGGCGAATCTTCTGTGGGCCAATATGGCATCCGGTTTCGTACCTGGCTTCAGAACTTGCTTGGAACAACGAGGCCCTTGTTGCAAGCCTTCTGGGGGAGCCTCGTGGGCGCATCAAGGATGAAACTGGCTGGTCGTGACCTACCAAGTAACCTTGGGCGACCTCATTGCTCTAGCTATGAAAATCAACATAAAGTTTTTCTGAAAGAGAGCTAGAGCTTCGCCAGCACCCAGCGCCCTTCCCGCCCCGCAAGTCTTTCGCCCCGCCGTGTACCTTCACCCCCAAGTCTACGTCACCAGGCACCTGCGTTCCCACAAGATGTTCCTATGGAGGTGAATCATGCACATCTAAGCCTGAAGGAACGCACTCGCCGGCGCAGTCTGAACCTGTGTCTATACTGTGGCAGTCCAAGCACTACCTAAAGAACTGCCCCCGTCCGCCCTGCTGCGCCTCGGAAACCTCCATGCCTGGGGTTGTGGGTGAAGCGTCCTGAATTAAAGATGCCTCTGCTCCTCGTCGACCCCCCCGGTCACGCTCTGCTATGATTCCAGTACTAAAATTCAAGTTTCTGCTTTGTTGGACTCTGGTTCGTCTGAGAACTTTATCCACCCGTCGTTGCTTGACAAGTATTGCCTGCCTGTCTCCTGTCTGGATAACCGCTGCATTTCTCCTCCATCAACGGGCAGATCCTGGAAGAACCAGTGCGCTACCGTACCAAACCTATGTCTCTGCTAATTGGAAGTTCCCACCAAGAGGACATCTCGTTCTACGATTTGCCTAATGCTTCCGCTTCTGTCCTGCTTGGCCTACCGTGGTTCCAGCGTCACAATCCATCTCTAGATTGGAAAACGGGTGAAGTTCTCCAGTGGGGCGAGCCATGTCATACTCGCTGCCTGAAGCCTGCCCATCCTGGGGAGTCCCGCCCCCCTGTTACCCCGCCCATCCTTCCATCCCCCCCCACCAAATTACCCGCCCATCCTGGGCAGTCCCGCCCACCCGTTACCCTGCCCATCCTGTGCAGTCCCACGCACCCGTTACCCTGCCCATCCTGGGCAGTCCCGCCCACCCGTTACCCCGCCCATCCTGGGCAGTCCCGCCCACCTGTTACCCTGCCCGTTTCTGCTGTGCTGCCTGAAGAGGACCCTCAAGCGCAAGAAGAGCTCCTGGTCTGTAAAAACACCTCTGTTTCCCACCCACCTCTCCCCCTGTCTACTGATTCTGCCCCCCAGGTTCAAGAAGTAATCCGGGACTCTCTGGACGCCTCCTCTGAAGACAGTTCCTGGGAAATCGAGGAGGAGGTGGTTACCCCTAGCCATAATTGGGATACCCAGCTAGCCCGGAGGGGAGGGCTTAAGGGGGGGATACTGTCACGGATCGCGGCCCGTGCCTGGGACCGCGGTCGTGTCCGTGCTCCTGTGTCTGGGTCCGCTGTGGCTCCCTGTGCGGGACTTACAGCGGCAGTGTCAGTTTGCTCTGCACCTGCTTCTGCTCAGCGTTACTCACCTGTCCCTGCTTCCAGGCGTGTCCGTCCTCTGTGACTTCCCCGGCGTGTGTGTGCACCCCATATAGCGCCAGCCTGCGGACGTTTATGCACACAGTGCTCCTGCTTCCTCTGACCCTTTCCTGCCCGTGACACCTCCCCTCTCAACTCACTGATAGGCTGCTAAATCTGAAGCCTCACCTCCTCTCCTGCGTCCTAAACTGCAAGGCTAGTAACCTCTTCCTATCTCTGCAATGACATAGCAAACTCAGTAGTACTGTTAAATATACATTCCCTTTTACTTGTACAATGGGGAAAACTAAGTTTAAAAAAACTCCCTATCCCCCTCCCTTCATCCACATCTTCCCCACCCTTGGTTAAATTTGATTGACATATGGCTCTTTTTTAACCGTACTAACTATGTAACTACATGTATTTATACCTCTAAACATAAATATACATTTGCACCCCTTTACAACTATAACATGAATTTAATGGGAACCTGTCAGGTGGTTTAATCTGCTGTAACTGAGAGCAGGATATTATTGAGGGAGAGAAGCTGAGCTCTGTGATATATAGGGTAATATGATAGAGGAGAGAGGCTGAGCTCTGTGATATTAGGGTTATTATGATAGAGGAGGAAGGCTGAGTCTGTGATATATAGGGTTAATATGATAGAGGAGAGTAGCTGATATCTGTGATATATAGGGTTATATGATAGAGGAGATAAGATGAGTTCTGTGATATATAGGGTTAAATGATAGAGAGGAGCTGAGCTCCTTGATATATAGGGTTATATTCTAGAGGAGAGGAGCTGAGCTCTGTAATATATAGGGTTATATGATAGAGGAGAGAGGTTGAGCTCTGTGAAATATAGGGTTATATGGTAGAGGAGAGGAGCTGAGCTCTGTAATATATAGGGTTATATGGTAGAGGAGAGTAGCTGAGCTGTGTGATATATAGGGTTATATGATAGAGGAGAGAAGGTGAGCTCTGTGATATATATGGTTTTATGATAGAGGAGAGAAGCTGAGCTCTGTGATATATAGGGTTTATGTAGAGGAGGGACTGAGCTCTGCGATAGATAGGGTTAAATGATAGAGGAGAGAAGTTGAGCTCTGCGATATATAGGGTTAAATGATAGAGGAGAGGAGCTGAGCTCTGCGATATATAGGGTTAAATGATAGAGGAGAGAAGTTGAGCTCTGCGATATATAGTGTTATATGATAGAGGGAGAGGAGCTGAGCTCGTGATAAATAGGGGTATATGTTAGAGGAGCGAATCTTAGGTCTGTGATATATAGGGTTTTTTGATATTGGGAGAGGAGCATAGCTCTGTGATATATATGGTTATATGTTAGATGAGAGGACCTGAGCCTGTGATATATAGGGTAAAATGATAGAGGAGAGAAGCTGAGTTCTGTGATATTTTAGGGTTATATGA
This sequence comes from Phyllomedusa bahiana, assembly GCA_025379985.1. NCBI lineage: Eukaryota > Metazoa > Chordata > Amphibia > Anura > Hylidae > Phyllomedusa > Phyllomedusa bahiana. The sequence goes on from JAODAL010035891.1 coordinate 42,030, forward strand.
TAGAGAAGAGAAGCTGAGCTCTGTGATTACAGGTTTTATGGGGAGGAGAGGAGTGAGCTCTGTGATATATAGGGTTATATGATAGAGGAGAGAAGCTGAGCTCTGTGACATATAGGGTTATATGATAGAGGAGAGAAGCTGAGCTCTGTGATATATAGGGTTATTTGATAGAGGAGAGGAGCTGTGCTCTGTGATATATAGGGCTATATGATAGAGGAGAGAAGCTGAGCTCTGTGATATATAGGGTTATATGATAGAGGAGAGAAGGTGAGCTCTGTGATATATATGGTTATATGATAGAGGAGAGAAGTGAGTTCTGTGATATATAGGGTTATAATGATAGAGAAGAGAAGCTGAGCTCTGTGATATAAAGGG
>JAODAL010035892.1:0-42399 GCA_025379985.1 Phyllomedusa bahiana
ATGAAAAAGGTATACACATTACAAGCACACACACACATATATATACACCACACCAGCCAATCTGAAAGATGGGGTGTGTGTATGTGTATATGTATACATACACACATAAATACATCTTTCAGATTGGCTGGTGTGGCAGGCACACTCTGGGACTTGTACAGCAGCAGCTATGGAACTACAAATGACAGCATACCACACTATATATGCTTTAGGTCAGGGGTGTAAAAATGCGGCCCTCCAGCTGTGGGGAAACTACAACTCCCATCAGGCTCACTGTTGCATGATGGGAGTTGTAGTTTCCCAACAGCTGGAGTGCCGCAGTTTGACGCCTGTGCTTTATGTCTTAGTGTGGTATGCTGCTCTGTTTGTCCTGATCATTTAGATGCAGCGGTACACGAGACCATGGCATCTAAAGGATTAATTAATGGTGCTGCGCACCATTTCAGTCCTCTACCACGAGGTTGTGGGGTGCTAAGTGGTCATCATGAAAGCCAGAGGCCTAATGAAACCTCCATGGATGCCTTGATACTACTTATATTGCACCCTGCATAGCCATTGTTGTATACTGTTCTGCAATATCTTATTACTGCAGAACAGTATACAACTGATCACACCCCCTTGTTACCTCATACCCTGGGGGGACTTAAAAGTAAAATAAAAAAGATATCAAAATAAAAAAGAGGTTCAAAACATCCCCCTTTGGCCATTTTACAAATAAAAGAATAAGAAGGTTAGAAAAAGTTACTCATAATTGGTATCGCTGCGTCCGTAAAAGTCCAGTCTATTAAAATATAACATCATCACTATTTTGCAGTAATAGTGGTCTTAGTGTAATGGTTTACATTCAGTAACAATACAGTGGTTTTATTCAGTCTGTTTATGCTGGTGATATGGGGTGGTATTATTTGGTCTTGGCATAGTGATTTCGTCAGTAACATTATGGTTGCGTGAGTCACTTTATAGAGGTGAAAAATGATGATATGTGGCGGTATTATTGGTCTTTGTATAGTGATTTTGTCAGTAACAGTATGTTAGTATTAGTCACTATATGGTAGAGGCATGTTGTGGTATTCTTTGGTCTTTGTATGATGTTGTTATTGATATCATTGGTCTTGATATATTGATTTGGTCAGTAGCATTATGATGGTATTAGTCACTACATAGTGGTGACGTTTTTTGGCCTTTGTATACTTAGTGACCTGCAGAACACAGATAACATGTCAATTAAACTGTAAGGTATAAACTCTAACAAAAACTAAATCAAATTGCATTTTTTTCCTGTGCACCCCACAAATATTTTTTATTTGGAGGGGGAGGGCAATGGGGGGGCAGATGCTTTGAATCCATAATTTTTCTTTTTTTCTGCTACCTGGTCCCATTAGAAATTAATTTTCTTGTATGCGAGAATCCCTTTAAGTAGAAATATTTTCCCGCAGCATGCTACACAGCAGATATCCCTCGCACCAAGTAGGAAAACTGTTGTTAAAAAGTATTGTTCCACAGCCATTGACCCGGGGTGAAATGGGGTCCAAGCTTAAGTTTTGCACCCGGGCCAGTGAGTCTTTAGCTAGACACCTGGAAAGGGGATTAATATAGAGAGTTCACTATCTTCCATACGCTTGTACAGAGACTTCTCAAATCTATCAGGAACTTCTGTAACGTACATCGGTGGCAGAATAGTAAGCCCTGCAAATATGGTAAAATCATAGCTCTCAATGACTGCTATGATAGCCTCAACGTATTCCTAGGCCAGTACAGTGCGCCTGTACAAAGAAGTGACGTCACTTCTTTTGGGCGAGTATGAGCCGGAGAAAACTAAAGTAGTATCAGGTCGGGCTGTAGCCCTGTTGAACGTACAAGCTGGCTAGTGCATACTTTCCACACTAGGTGTATTGCAGAGTGCACAGATACGTGGCGCCATTCGCCGTGTGAACTTACCCTAACACTGACTAGTTAAGTAATAAATACAGTCAGTCATGTATAGACCAGAAACATTTGAAATTAAGTAGAGACCAATCCTTCCCTACATGTTTCACTACCTCAGTATTGTCATCAGGGAACAGAGGTGTCACTCATATTTCACTGTTGAAGTGATGGTGACATACAGTAGTCTGTATGTGAGAGAACAAGCCATGAGCAGCAGTCTATATGTAAGAGAGAAGGGGACATAAGCAGTAGTCTGTATGTGAGAGAACAAGCCATAAGCAGCAGTCTATATGTTAGAGAGAAGGGGACATAAGCAGTAGTCTATATGTGAGAGAACAAGCCATGAGCAGCAGTCTATATGTAAGAGAGAAGGGGACATAAGCAGTAGTCTGTATGTGAGAGAACAAGCCATGAGCAGCAGTCTATATGTAAGAGAGAAGGGGACATAAGCAGTAGTCTGTATGTGAGAGAACAAGCCATGAGCAGCAGTCTATATGTAAGAGAGAAGGGGACATAAGCAGTAGTCTACATGTTAGAAAATAAGCCATGAGCAGCGGTCTATATGTGAGAAAGAAGGCGGGCATTAACATTAGTTTATATGTGAAAGGACGCGCCATGAACAGCAAACTATATGTGAGAAAAAAGGGGGGCATAAGCAGTAGTCTATATGTGAGAGAACGAGCCATGAGCAGCAGTCTATATGTGAGAGAGAAGGGAAACATGAGAAGGGGGGCTTCAAGCATTTTTATTTAGTTTGTGGCTATGAGCAGTCATTATATGTGAGATGGGCGTGGCCATTAGCAGCAGTCTATATGTGAGAGGAAAGAGGACTATGAAAAGCAATTTATATGTGAGAGGAAAGAGGTCAATGAACAGCAATTTACACGTGAGGGAAAATTAGGCCATGTGCAGCAGTCTATATTTGAGAGGGAAGGGGGCCATAAGCAGTAGTTTTTGTGAGAGGAAGAGCCATGAGCAGCAGTCTATGTGTAAGAGAGAAAGGGGAAATAAGCAGCAATCTATATGTGAAAGAGGAAGAGGCCTGGAGCAGACTTAAGGAAACCAGAGGCCTTGAGGTGAGAAAGACACCATCATCCTGCTGCATGAATAGAGGCGATCAATTTGGGAAACCCTTTTTTAATGAGTCTAGGGTGGGGAATGCAGCCGAAAAGGCATCATCTTTATGAGGGAAACAGGGAGGTTTCCACATGGACGGGGAAAAATTTTTTAATGGGGGACAAAAATTTAGGCCTTTTTTATTTTTAGGGGGGACTTTTTTTGGGGAAATTTTTTTTTTGGGGGCACTATGTTTAAAATTTTATCTGAAGTACAGAAAAAATTTTAAAATTTAATGGGGGAGATAAATGGAAAAACACTTCGGTACATCCCCGGGGGTTTTTTTGAAGAGGTGAAAAAAAGGGGTTGGCTCTAAAGTCAGCAGGGTGAGTCTGGACCAGATGGAGAAGAAAAGAGAAGGTGAATGACTCCAGTCAGAGCAAATTAGTAATTTGTGCTAATAAATAGAAATTATTTTAGAATTTAAATTTTTTAAATATTTTTTAATTTCCCCCTGTTTCCCTTTATCCAAAGGGGGGGGGGGCCCCTATTTTCTGAGTATTTTATTTGCAAACAGATCTCCCAGTGTTTTGGGACAAACCCGAGGTAAGTTTGATTCCCGAGGTAATGGGAACTGCCCAAACCCCAATGCAACTAATAAAAATACCCCCTTTAACCAAATTTTCAAAAAGTAGACAAAATTTGGGCAAATTTTTTTATGAAAAATTCTAGCAGTAAAACGTCTTGTTGCCCCCCAAAAGGGAACAAAACAGAGCCCATTTTGGGGGGGGGGGGACCAATCAAGGCCCCCAAAAAAACCAAAACAAGGCCCAAAGCCACCCCAAAAAGATTATATTTAACCCAAACAGACCCAATTGGGGAAAACAATCAAACCATTTAAACCCCCAATTTAAGCCCATACAAACCCAAACCAGAAACCCAAAATTTAACCAATCAGAGGGGTCATAGAAACCCAAAACAAGCCCCCTAGAACCGATTCCCGAAATCAAAAGCAACCCAAACAGAGGGCCCCTAAAAAAAAACCCCAAAACTCAAATTTTAAAAAAAATCAGAGCCCATAGCAACCAAAAAGATCTCAAAAAGGGGCCTAATCAGAGCCCCTAGTAACCAATGAAGCCCATAACAATCAATTTTAGAGGGGTCATAAAACCAATTTAAGCCCCATTTGCAACCCAATTGGAGCTCAAAGGGAACCAATCAGAGGCCCATAGCAACCAATTTAAGGGCCCTAGTAATCAAACAGACTCATTTGCAACCCAAAACAGAGGGCCCTAGGATAATCCAAAAGCCCTAGCAACCAACAGAACCATTGCAACCCAAACAGAGTGCATATTTAACCCCAATCAAGGCCCATAGTAAACAAATAAAGCCCCATAGAAAACCCCAAACAGGCTCATACAACCAATCAGAGGGCCCCTAGCAAACCAATCAGAGCTTTATTTTTAAAACCCCAAACAAAGCCTATTTTTGCAACCAAAACAGAGCTTCATAGGGGAACCAAAACAGAGCCCATAACAACCCAAACAAAAGGGCCCCTAGCAACCAATTTAAGGTTTCATATCAACCCAAAAAACAAAACCCAAAAAAAAGATGCCGCAATATGGGTTTTGTTTTTTCCCCTTCCACCTTTGCGTAAAGGGCAGGCAGGGAAACGGAAAACTTTCTGCAGTAGGGTGGGGGGCGGCCCCGTTCCCTATTTGCCTACGGAAACCAAAATTGGGTTTTTTCTTGGGCCCTGGTGTTTAATCTGGGCCCCCTTCAATTTCCTTTTGAACTTATGAAAGTTGTGTTCCTATAAAACCCTGTGAAACGGGAAATTTTAATTTGGCCCAAAGAAAAGGGGGGGCCCATGGGATAATTTAAAAACAGGTCTATTTCCATGATTTCAGGGTCCCCCAGATTTGTTGGGGCCTTCCCTTTTATATTCTGTACCCCTTATAGGGAAAAGCTTTATGTTGAGTCTGTTTTGGTTTTAGGTCTTGTTACATAATTCCTTGGGCGTTGGGGTGTTTTTTGGTGTGTCTGGGGTGATTTAGACCCCATTATGTATGTAAGGGTTTTTTTTCATGATGATTTCTGTTCATTTTTGGAGGGGGCCCCATTAAAGTTGGTTTTTATATTGATTTTTGGTCTTTGATCCTCGGGGGGGGGGGGGGTTTTCACCAGATAATTATCTAAGGAGGGCATTCCCCATATGTTTCGTTTCCCCTTTTCAGCCGGGTCCCCTTAAAAAAACCCGCATAATTTACCGAGATATTGAAACTTTCGTAACGGGGGAGGAGCAGCCGCAGGTAATTTGGGGGAAATATAACTGGAGAAGGGGGGGTTGAATGTGGGCCCTTTAGTTGTGGGGAGCATTTTATCATCCGGCTCCATTGGGGGATTTACCTCTTAAATTTCCCAAAAGAGACCATTTTTATTCTTTACAACCTATACAATGTTTGTAACTCTGTTGTGCAGGGAGGTTTGTCCGATGAAACATAATTTATCCTCGAATGGTCGATGATTTTGACATTTTTCTGACTGTCATTGACATCGACCAATGAGGTCAATCAGGAAAATATGTTTTATGATAACGGAAATTGATGTATTTTCAGATCATCCCAGTCACGGGAAAGGGGGCGTTCTTACACAGAAGAACATTTGACGAGATTAAAAAAAGTTATGCACCAGGGACATGTGTATTATTGTATACGGGGTTGGCACAAGTTTTTGGTTGCTTTCCATGAACAGGAACAAGTAATGAAGGCAAATGGAAAAACGATAAAAAACCTTTTTTATGCTCAGCGGCTTAGTGCCATGTGCTGCAAACTACTGTTTTTTTTCCCGATGGGGGGGGCCCAGAGGTGATATTGCCTATCAATCATCTTTGGCCATACATAACCCTCCTTTAAGTCTTTTTTCGAAACCTTCGCTTCTCCCCCCGGAAAAGCATTTGGGCAGAAAACGCGATAATGAGATGAAATCGCCACGCCTACGTACCAGATTTGAGCTGGGTTTTGACCCCCAACGACCCCAAGATCCCTCATTCTACGTTCTGTGAAAAGGATTATTAAACCGAAGAAAAAAAGAAAAACCAAAACCGAATCTGCCCTTGGAACCCGTCCTGTCCAAAACTTCCCTTATCCCCCGTCCCGTCCTTTGCCCCTTTGCCCTGTCCCGTCGTATCTGCCCCTGTGTGACCCTTCCGTCGAAACTGCCCCTGTGTGACCCGTCCTGCTGTATCGCCCCTTTTGCCCTGTCCCGTCTGAAAAACCCCCGTGGACCGTCCTGTCTTCTGCCCCTGTGTACCTGTCCGCCGTACTGCCCTTTGTGACCCCGTCCGTCTTTCACCTGTGGGCCCTTTTTCTGTATCTGCCCCTTTGGGCCCCTGTCCTGTCTGTATCGCCCCTTGTTGGGACCCTGTACTGCCAATCGCCCCTGTGTGCCCGTCCGTCGAAACTGCCCCCTTTTTTCCCGTCCTTCCATATCTGCCCCGTTGACCCTTCCCTTTTGTACGCCTGTGGACCCGTCCGTCCTATCTGTTTCCCGTTGCCCTGTCCTGTCCATACTCCCCGTGTGACCCTGTCCTTCGTAACGCCCCTGTGGACCCTTCCTTCTATTGCCCTTGTGACCTGCCTGTCTTTTCGCCCCTGTGTGACCTTTCCCTTTTATCTCCCCTGTGTACCCCCTGTCCATCGCCCTGTGTGACCCTGTCCTGTCTGGATCTGCCCCGTGTGACCCTGTCGTCGTATCTGCCCTGGTGACCCATCCTGTCCGTTCTGCCCCCGTGTACCCGTCCCGTCCGTATCTGCCCCCGGTTTAACCTGTCCTGCCCCTATCTGCCCCTGTGTGACCCTGTTTCCCCGTCTGTAACTGGGCCCCGTGTGGGCCCTGTCCTGTCCCCCTTTTCTTCCCCGGGGGACCCTGTCCGTTTCTTCCCCTGGGGTGACCCCGTCCGTCTTATCTCCCCGTGTGGAACCTGTCCCCCTTTTCTGCCCCTGTGACCCCGGGCCCGTTGTACTGCCCCTTTTGGGGAAACCCTGTCCTAATTTTGCCCCTGTGTGACCCCGTTTCCGTAAACTGCCCCGTTTGACCCCTGTCCCCCAAAAAGCCCCCCGTGTGACCCTGTCCCCCCCTTATCTTTGTTTTGGAAATTTTTTTTCCAGATGAAAAATATATTTTAAAAAAAAAACAGATTGGGCGGTTTTTTTAAAAAAGCAAAAAAGGATTGCAGGTAGGGATCCCGTGGAAAAAAATTTGCCTGTGTAGTAAGTGATGTCACAGAACCAGAGGAAAAGGGGGAAAAAGCCAGGGTTAAACATAAAAAGAGGGGGGGTTTTAATGTGATGGTATTTTTAGGGTGGGAAAGGAAAATTTTTCAGGGACCTTCCCCATCTTGGAAAAGTAAACAACCCGCACTGAAATTTTTAGCTGAGGGAGCGGGGTAAGCCCCCTTAGTAGTGAAATCAGGGGGGGCCAAAAGATTTTTTCCATAGCATCCTTTCCCTAAAGCAGTTTTGGGACGGACCCTAGATTTTTTGACTCTGTCGACAAAGGGCTGAAAAGTTGGTTTAGAATGATAATATAGTACCTTTTATCCCCGGGGCAAGCAAACAGTGAATTAAAAAAACTAAAGTCCCCCGGAAAATTTAGGAATGTGAAACCCGAACATAAACCCCCAACCCCCCCAGGATTTCAGACAGCCCCCCGAATTCCCGAACTGTCCCCCCCAGTAACCAGGGCCCGTTTTGGGGGGTATGGGAAAAATGGCGCCCGCTTTTGGAGTATAATTTTATTATTTAAAACCCCCGAAAATTCCCCCCCGCAATAAAGGGAAATTAAAAGGCTTTCCCCACTGCAAAATTGGGCTTACAATGGGTTTTTTATTTTACAGGGGGATTGCACTTTTGCACCCGGCCCTTTTTCTTACTGCCTACACCCCACATGCCAACAATTTTAAAACAGCCTACTCCCGTCCCCGGGCCACCAAAGGGCCCTTTTGTCTTTTTCTTCTAATGGGTTTGTGAGGGTTCCTTTTAATCCTTCACACCCCCCCATGCCTAGAACCTGATTTTGTTGGTTCCCTTTTTGGATTGGTTTTTTCCCCCACTTTTACCCTTTTTTCTGGGGTTTTTCCCGCCCTCACCACCCCGAATCCCCCCGTGGACGCCCGGGGTTTCAAAAGTTAGGCGCCACTTTTTGGCTGCGCTGGGCATTTAAGGGGTGTGGGGGGTGGGGCGCGGGGGGGGCGTGTGGGGGGGACCGGGCGCGCTTGAAAACTCCAGGCATGTCGATCGCAGCGGCAAAGTTCGGGCATTTCACCTCGGCAGCTCCGAAAAGGCAGACCTGGGTTGATTTTTGGACTAAATCTCCCGGGGAGGCAAAATGGGAACGAAAGGGAAAGGAAAAGGTTTAGGGAAAAATAGAAAATTGCAAGAAAATCCGGGGCCCCAGCTCCGTGGGGAGGAAGTATGAATTCCCAAAAAATCGCCCTTTAAAGGCGAAAAAAATCTCAAAAAAAAGCTAAAAAAAAAAAATTAAATTTAATAAAATCATGTTTTTTTCTTTATTTTCCCCTTGCACCCCTACTATTGTTTTCCTTTGGGTAAAAGAAAAAAAAGAAAAAAAAATGAAATTTTTTTGAATTAAATTTTTTTTTTTTTTTACCCCATATTTGATCATTTTATATACTTTCGGACAATTTTGTATTTATCATTTGATTTGGGCCATGTCAGTTTTATTCCGTTGCATTAAAAAAACCCAAGGAGCGTCGTCGCCTCCCTTTGGTCCAAAAAACCCCGGCCCCTTTTTTTTAAAATTTAGCCAACCCAAAAAGGCGGCCAAAAATTTTTTTTTCCCCCAAAAACCTTGAGAAAGTACCCGCGTCTGATTGGCCGGGATACCCAAGCCCCCGCTAGCAAAAACAATCGTCTTTTCTCCCTTTTTTACTGTTTTTTGAACTGTCCCCCTTTGAATTGTTGGTCAATATTTTCCATAGGTTAATGGGCCATGTCGCTCCTTTCTGATTGGCGGGTTTCCCGACCAATGAAAAGCTTAAAAAAATTTTTAAATTACGTATTTCCCGGGCTTCTCTTTTTAAATTTCCCCTATGTAGCGCCGGTCTCGGCGACAAACGCGTTGTTGGGGATTTAACTGTTTATTTTAAGAGGTTCGCTTTTATTGATAATGTTTCCCTTAATAAAAATTATATACTCCATGCCGCAGGGCCCCGTGGGCCGGATTCAGCGCCATCTCTCATAGACAACAATGGGAGAAGTAGCTCGCGCTCTGTTTGGCTGGGATACCAAGCCCCCCTAGCTCCCCAATCAGCTCTTTCTGCCTTTTTACTGTATTTTGAACTGTCCCCCTTTGTTTGTTTGGGGCCCAAATTTTCCATAGGTTAAATGGCACTTTCGCCCCCTTTTCTGTTTGGCTGTTTTTGCGCCAATGAGAAGACTTACAGAATTTGAATTCTGTTTTTCCCCCCGTTTTCAATATCCAAAATTCCCGATGTTGGCCCTTTCTAGATTTTTGGGAAAGTGATTTTATTTAGTTTTTTTTTGTAGGTTTTTGAGCTTTTTTCAGAAAAAGTTTACGCCTTTAAAAAGGGCGATTTTTTTTTTCAAAACTCGAAAAGGGACACCTTTAATGATTTCTCGCTGTTTTCCACCTGGCTCGAGTGGGAATACATGTTGGGCGTCCCCCACTGCGCCAAATTCTGCACTGCGCCCCCCCACGGGCGAGGCCCCGGGTGGACTTTTCCCGCGTTGGCCCCCCCTCGGACGGGAATAAAGGGGCGCAAGTCCCCCATGCGCCCAAAGTCCCGCACCCCCCCCCCGCCCCCACACACGGGCGGGCGCGGCGGGGATTTTCAAAATTTGTTTTGAGCGCACCTCGGCCGACATACTAGGCGCAAATTTCGCCGGAAAACTAGCGGAAACGTGCGCTCCGACGTGGCAAAAATCATACATGTCGCCCTTTATGTTTCTAGTTTTTTCTTCACTTCTTACTCAAACCAGAAGCCTTTCTGTACTAACTCTGGTCTCAAACTCCTCTCTCTCGGGTTCTTTGTACCTAGGGAAGCCAACTTTAGCTGACTGGTCCTGTGAGTATCTTGGTGGCCAAGTGAAGAGGGGCAGCCTGTTCCTGAGCCACAGCCGGGTTGAGGTCAGGGAACCTTTTTTGCTGAAACTGCAAACAGGCAACTGTGACTGAGATCTGGCTGCTCTGACCTAATATGGCAGGTTATACATCTTGCCCTCCTCATCTCCCCGATAGGGCCAATTTTGGGTACAGGCCCCCCTTGGGCATGTCCCCAGGCAAATGTTGCGCCCGGTTTTTCAGCGGTTTGGGTTTTGCAGACCGTCTGAAAAAACCGTCCGCAAACAACACAAGGTGCCCCATGAAAAAACCCCGGGAGCAGTCCCCCCGCCCCCCTCGGGTTTTCCGCCCGGCGGTTTTCCCGTCCCCGGGCTGCCCGAAACCAAATTTGATGCACATTCTCCGCCGGTTTTTTGGACGGGCTATGTGCAAATGAATGGAAGGGGGGGCCCGGGGGGGGCCCCCCCCCTTTCCCCCCCGGCGGGAGAAAAAACCCCCCAAACCGGGGTAAAAGGGTTTTTTCCATGCCCGGGAAAGGGGGCCCTTACAGTAGGAATATAAACCCTATCCTAATGTGTCAGTTTCACAGCCTACTCCGAAGCATACACAGAAATATACAGATCTACATAGATAGTTCTGTTAGTGGGACCTCACCACAGGGGGTCAGGAGAGGCCTGTGCATTTCAGGATCCATGCTCTAGGCAATCCTGCAGGAGCTGCAGTGACTTGGCTTCTGCTCCATCTTAGTCTGTAGACCCATGGAAAATCCATGAGGCTTTGCAAGCAACAGCATCAACAAATAAGTGTGACCTGCATGACAGTACAGGGGACAGCAGTCCTTATGGGAGCACCCAAAAAAGCTCATTAAGGTATGCTGGGGCGTGATTACCTGCAAAGGAAATAGGAGACAGCATAGGGCTATGTCTGCACAGCATGGTATTCTTGTCGGATTATCGGCGGATTCATTATTTAGAATTTTAGAAGCTCTGCAGCCTTGTGCACTACACTTTATAAATCTCCTGCAGTCATGACACCGTAACAAGAATAGCTAGGAACAGCAGAGCTGATATGTCAATTACTGCAATAGAACCGCCAACAGCCTGACCAAGAAGTGTGAGTCTGAAGCTGTAGAACTGCCAACAGCCTGTACAGGAAGTGTAAGCCTGAAGCTGTAGAACCACCCACATTCTGGACAGAAATTGGGAGCCTGAAGCTGTAGAACCACCCACAGCCTAATCGGGAAGTGAGAGCCTGGAGCTGTAGAAACACACACAGTGTGAACAGGAAGTAGAAGCTTTAGGCTATAGAACCACCCATAGCCTAATCAGGAAGTGGGAGACTGACACTGTAGAACTACCCACTCCCTGAACAGGAAGTAGGATCCTGAGGCTTTAGAACTACCCACAGTCTGAACAGGAAGTGGGAGCCTGAAGCTGTAGAAATGCCCACAGCCTGAACAAGAAGTGTGAGTCTGAAGCTGTAGAACCACCCACTGCCTGAACAGGAAGTGGGAGCCTGAAGCTGTAGAACCGCCCACAGCCTGAACAGGAAGTGGGAGCCTGAAGCTGTGGCATGGTGAGACCAACCCCTTTAAGATGAGATTTATCAAATTGCACTAAAATTCACTACATTTTTCCAATTTTGGAATTCTCACCTACTGGTTTTCTTTAAACAAAACCTGCACCTCTGTCCAGTTGACCCTTTTTGCAACACAGACCTATTTGATTCAATGTTCATTAAAAACCTGTCTATAGCGCCACCGTCTGTTTAACTTGATCTACCTTTACTGCGTCCACCTCAATAATAAGACATCTTTCCCTGAAAATGTATGGATCGCTGGTGAGGAGATCTCTGACCCTGCAACTTCTTGTCTACAAAAAAAAAGTTGCAAAACCTGTTTAACACAATGACAAAGGTCAGGACAGGACAATCCACAGGGCAGAGGATACAGTGAATTCTATAGAGCGATACCTAGTTTTCCCATAGGCTTATGTGGAGGTGACACTGACAGTGGTTACACCTTCTCCTCCTGGGTCCATTGGTTGCTGGTGTCCATGTGCTTATACACCTGTGTACACACCTCATCCTCTAGTCACTGTCCTGACCTTTGTGTTTGTGACCTCACAGCTCCTCCGGTCACTAATATATCTTCCTGCATATATAACCTGACCATGCCATCCTCCCTGCTGCCAGGACTCCTCTCCTTGGGCCCCCCCTGGAGCTCCTGTACTGGGCCCCCTACCTTTGCGCCCTGTACCTGCTCTACAAACTCTCCAGTCTCTACCTGAGGCAGAAGAAGCTGGAGAGAGCGTTCAGCTCTTTCCCGGGACCCAAACGTCACTGGCTGTACGGCAACGTCCATGAGGTAAGCGGCGCTTACAATTTTTGCCAATTTTTACTGCAAATTTTTTTTTTTAAATTTGTTTGTTAATTACAATTTTTCAAATGTTCAAATAAAGCTGAGCTAAAATTTTCATCCACAATCTCTGGATTAGGATGATGCAGAGGATTTATCCTACAGAAAACCATAGATAACATGTTACGATCTCTTTGTCACCTATAACATAGATGATCCCTTAACGACAGCTGGTCATAATTTTTTGGCTCCCCACATTCCCAGAGCCATATCTTTTATTTTTCCTCCTACATAGACACCTGAGGGCTTTTATTCTGCAGGGCAAGATGTACTTTCCAATATTGTCATTGACCGCACCATAGAATGTACTGGGAAACCGCAATAAAATTTAAGTGGTGTGAGATGTGAAAAAAAGTGCTTGCGCCATGTTTGTGAGGGTTTAGTTTTTACTGCGTTCACTCTTTGGCATAAATAATGTGTGATCTGTATTCTGCAGGCTGATACGATTCCGGTGATACCAAAGATGTGGGGTTTTCATGATGTTTTAGGACTTAAAGGGGTATTGCCATGATGTAAAATTAACGTGGGAAGTATGTAAATTAAATAATAAACATTTTCAACGTTCACCATTATTAAAAATTCTGCACCGTTTTTGTCTTAGCTGCTCCTTTAGTGATCCATTGTTTACAGCTCGTCTCCAGGGGATACGACCAGAGCTGAGAGCTCCTCACTCCTGGTCGCACATGCTCAGACATCACCTCTCCTCTCAGGCAGCTACTGAGTGTTCAAACCCCAAGTGCTGTCATTCTACTCCCGTCCTCTGTCCTCCTTAGTAATTAGTCAAACAGTGCAAATAAATAATAAAAACAAACCTCAATGAGGTCTGTGCATTGATAAAGAGAAATAAAATCCACAGGTTTGGTTCCTGCAGGGATTTGAATCCAGGACCTTTGTACTGTGAGGCAAAAACTTTACCTCTCAGCTACTCACAATGCTTTATATAAACAGACCTTTCTTTGACTACAGAGAGGAAAGGCCTGGTGATGTCATCCTGCTGGGTCACATGATCTGCAATTCAAACAAATCACACACGCCCCTTTCTGAGCACACAGAGCTGAAGAGCTGGAGGCAGGAGGTATGAAATGAGATCATGGCAAAACCCACTAAACCCAAAACATTCTCTATCTCTATCTCTACTTTGCGACCAATCACTTTTGTGCTTTGGCCCCTATGGAGCTGAGTGAGGGCTCAATGTTTGAGGGATGAAATGCAGCTTTTATTGTTACCATTCGGGGATACATGCGACTTTTTGATCACTTTGAATTCCAATTTCTGGGGATGTGACCAAAAAACACACAAATATTACATATGGAACTTATATTCTTCTATTAAAACTTGCTTTTTCACATTGACGTTCAGGCCCCCATGATTATTTGACCATTAGGGGGCGCGATCGCTTGTACACCCTTCTGCATTGTAAAAATGATGCAGGAGGGTGTATCAAGATGGTGGCTCTATTACTTCCTGTCTGGAGGTAATAGAAGCAATAGTATTAGAAGCCCTCCGTAGTCTTCTAGCTGCCATGGCAACCGATTGGCACCCTGTGATGGGGGGAGGGAGGGGGTGTTCCGAGTGAGGAATGGTTAAACAGCTGGCTCTGATTCCTGTTGTTATCAGTGGGCCTTAGGTATGAAAACTGTCTAGCATTAAAATTGTCTTTGTAGCCCATAGCAACCAATCAGAGCCCATAACAACCAATCAGAGCCCATAACAACCAATTAGAGCTCATAGCAACCAATCAGAACTCATAGCAACCAATCAGAGCCCATAGCAACCAATCAGAACGCATAGCAACCAATCAGAGCCCATAGCAACCAATCATAACTCATAGCAACCAATCAGAGCCCATAGTAACCAATCAGAGCTCATAGCAACCAATCAGAACTCATAGTAACCAAACAGAGCTCACAACAACCAATCATAGGCTATAGCAACCAATCCGGACTCTAGGAAAAAAAAAAGAGCTCATAGTTACCAATCAGAACCCATAGTAACCAATCAGAGGCCATAGAAACCATTCAGAGCCCATAGCAACCAATCAGAGCCCAAAGCAACCAATCAGAGCTCATAGCAACCAATCAGATCTCATAGCAACAAATGAGAGCCCATAGCAACCAATCAGAGCCCATAGCAACCAATCCGGACTCATAGCAACAAATCAGAGCTCATAGTGATCAATCAGAGCCCATAACAACCAATCAGAGCTCATAACAACCAATCAGAGCCCATAGCAACCAATCAGAGCCCATAACAACCAATCAGAGCCCATAACAACCAATTAGAGCTCATAGCAACCAATCAGAACTCATAGCAACCAATCAGAGCCCATAGCAACCAATCATAACTCATAGCAACTAATCAGAGCCCATAGCAACCAATCATAACTCATAGCAACTAATCAGAGCCCATAGCAACCAATCAGAGGCCATAGCAACCAATCAGAACTCATAGTAACCAAACAGAGCTCACAACAACCAATCATAGGCTATAGCAACCAATCCGGACTCTAGGAAAAAAAAAAAGAGCTCATAGTTACCAATCAGAACCCATAGTAACCAATCAGAGGCCATAGAAACCAATTAGAGCCCATAACAACCAATCAGAGCCCACAGCAACCAATCAGAGCTCATAGCAACCAATCAGATCTCATAGCAACAAATTAGAGCCCATAGCAACCAATCAGAGCCCATAGCAACCAATCCGGACTCATAGCAACAAATCAGAGCTCATAGTGATCAATCAGAGCCCATAACAACCAATCAGAGCTCATAGCAACCAATCAGAGCCCATAGCAACCAATCAGAGCCCATAACAACCAATCAGAGCCCATAACAACCAATCAGAGCCCATAGCAACCAGAGGTCACAGCAACCAAAAAATACAAACCCATTGACTTTATTAGGCCTGCTCCAAATTTGCCTTTGAGGTTCCATCAGGAACCTCCGGTGCAGAGGTAAAAACAAGAGCCATGAGATCCCTTTCACAACAGACACCCAGAGCGCCTGATGGAGCCTATTAATTACAGTGGGGCCGTTGGGTTTCCTCCGTGGTGTCTGTCATTGAGATGGAAAAAGTGTTGCTGTGCTATTTTTTGGTTTGTTTCCGACGGAACATGCGACCGAGGTTCTGGATAGAGTTGACACAAACGTAAAAGGGATTAAAAACCTTCTCAAACCAAGAATTATAATTCCAAAAATACAGGGTCAAAGGTCCCAGAAACCTGAAGGGTAAATGACCCATTTGAGTCTCCCAGCAAGTAATAGGTGAGAGGGCCTATCTTTACAGCTATGTCTTGAACATTGCCGCCATCTTGAAAGCCGCCATATTGGATCAAGTTTTTCCAAATGGGATGCGGTCGTGTAAAGAAGACCAGAATTGTCTTGGAAATTGATCACCGCCATCGGATCTGCAGTAATTCTCGTGTTTCAAAAGTTACCGATACAGAAAGTTTGAAACTTTTGTCATTGGTTACAGGTCACTGAAGATGGAATTGAGGAGAGAAGAGAGGATCGAGGGGATTTTGATATCTCATAGCCGACATCGTCCACAGTCCCGGTTTCTCGGGACGTGGTAATGAGGGATGCAGCAGTGCTGTGTGACATTGGTGGTCTTCCTGGGTGTCCGTTGTTGAAGTCTGCAGCTATGATACAACAGCTGGGTTCCCCGGATGTCAGAATCCTGTCAATCCTCTCTTCTTTTGTCAATTCCATCTACGTTTACCTGTAACAAACAACAAAAGTTCGACTCTCCAATTTCTCTGGACGTAGCCAGCGCTTGGCAGAGGCATCTTGGATTTGGAGCTCTTCCAGGCACCAGCAACCACCCCCTTCGTGCATGGAGGACATGTGAGTGGTTGTTTTATTGGTATTTTTGCATTAGTGCAATCTCCCCATGCATTATACTGTGGCTTTTCTGCATGCTGGTGTGAACAGGTATTAAGCTAATGTACAGTTTTTTATCATCTAATTATTCCCCTAGCTGTGGGTTGTGTGAGCTACTGCTCAACAATTAGCTGCACCTGTTTATCTTTCCCAGGTTGCATTTGGGCCAGAGCTGCCTGCTACTGGGTTCAGTCTAGTCCTGCCATTGAGCTGTGAATATGGGCCAAAAAATTGTAGTGTTTTTTGAGTAAGTAATGTCCCATTTTTGTATGTGTCTCTTGCAGGCAACTCAACGCCACTCTGTTCATCAACTCATAGGTGGTGGCCCAGCTCTGACAGCCCTCCAATAACCATAATACTGAGGTGGTCCTCGTTGAACATGAGTTTGACCTCCTTGGCCTATACCAATCCCTTTAAATTTATAAGACCAAGGTTTGTTGACTGGCATTCCACTTGGGACAGAGGAATCTGTACTAAATGCCCTCAACCAGGGTCAGATTTGTGCACCAAAGCATCCTGGGAGGCCCCAGATTTGGGACAGTAAATGGGCTCCCCACCTCCCAAAAAAGGAAACCCAAAACTTGGGGTGACTGGAGCAAATCATTTTTTGGGGGAGGGTTTCAAAATAATAGTTTCTGTGTATTAGGGATGTTGTCCCTTGTATCTGCAATATGCAAGGAAGTTGGTTTTTATAATGAGAATGCAATAAAGGTGGCCTTCAAATTTAAAAAAGGTCTTTTTTTAACCCAAAAAATTTTAGACACATGTTTTCCTTTGGGAAAGGGAACTACTTTTTTAAGGGGTTTTCTCACTAAATTTTTTTTGGGCCTTAACATGAAGGGAAATTTTAAAATTGAAAGGACTTTTCCCAAATTTCCCATTGCTGTTTTTTGATTGGCCCTTTGTTCGGGGGTTAAAGATTTTACCTCCCTTAAGGGACAAAAGTTTCTTGGTTACAAATCTATCTCTCTGCCTTTTTTTTTTCTAAATTGCTTTTAAGCTGCCAAAAGCCATGGTGAGTCCCCCCGCGTGCCTTATCTCTAAAACCCAGGGTTTAAAAATTTTTTAAAATTTTGGGGGTGCGTAAAGTGTGCAAAATCCACGGTAAAGACCAAATACCGGTCGGATTTCCTGATCTGTTTTTGGCGCGCAAGCCCTCCCCCTTTACACCCAAATGTTCATGTTCCGCCTGAAAAAAATTTAAAAAATTTTTCAAATTTTTTTCGGACCAGGGGCAGTTTTAAAAAAACACCCAGGGGAAAAAACCCGTGCAGTGGGGCTGCTAAATCGTTTTTCTATGAAGTCTAGGGGGGAGCGTTCTTGTTGGTTTTCAGACAGTTTGTAAAACCCCCAAAACCGTCTAAAAAAACCGCAAAAAATTTCTGTCCCAATTTTTGGGGACAAACCCCTTGGCCATGTTAAACAGGGTTAAAAGGGGCCGATTTCGGTCCGTAATTAGTGCCAAATTTGCGAAAAATTAGGGCTGGAATACTTTCCCATTTCATTAGGGTTTAACCCCAACTTTTTTTTTAAAATTAAGGAACTATGGTTTTCGTTTCCTCTTCCTCCCTCGGGGAATTGGGCCGGGGGGGAGATGGTGACATGTGTTTTTCCAGCGGCGTTACGGCGGGCCGGGGGTTTAATGCAAGTAAATTGGGCCGGCGAGGTGGGGCCCCCCGGCCCCCCCCCCGCCCCCCCGGGCCCCCCCCCCCGCCCACCGGCGAAATTTGGCGGGGCGAAAATTTACGTCCCGCATTTTTTTTTTTTTAAAACCCGGGTAAAAACCTAGCCTTACTTTTCTGTAACCTTTCTGCATACAGATTATAAAACCCCCCAGCTGTCTGTCGTGTAACGGGAAATAGCTAGGAGTAGCAGAGCCATTTCCCAAATCGCGGGTACGGGCCCCCAACCACACGCATCAGCTATGCTGTTCCTACCTATTCCTGTAACACTGACAAGGAGTGCAAGAGATTTATAAAGTGCAGTACACAAGGCGACAGAGCACTAAAGAGTGTTTACATAGGTAAATGATAAGCTTTCAAAGTCCGTTATTAAAGAAAAGGGACTCTCCCACAGGGTGACTCATTTAGGGAAGACTAAATTAAACTGACGAGCACTTAGAGTAATGAGAGATAGTTTGGGCCCGGTAGAAGTGGGGGAGAGAATGGTAGAAAACCAAAAATTTTTGCGTGCTTAAGGGAAAAATAAGTTTTCTTTATCTCTGTTTAAAAAAAAAAATTCAACAAAAAAAGTATTTAGAAAAAGTCTTTATTTACCTTTATTTCATTTTTAAACCCAAATTTTCTTTTTAGTGAAAAAACCCCTTTTAAAGCTTTTAGTTTTGGTGGGCCCCTCCTTTTGGGACCCATTGGGGAAAAGGGCAAAGGGATTTTCACAAAAACCCTTCTTCTTTTTTAAATAGTATAAGCAAGAGGGGAGGGTTTTTTTTAAATTGCGAATGGATATGTTTAAAAAATTAAAAACGGCGCCTCCCCTGTGTGGCCCCGGAAATTTCCCTTTCCCTATCTCCTTTGTTTATCTTTCCAGACTTATGAAACCCGTTCTGTCCAGAAAGGTGGGAGCGGGTGTTATATCTATTTACTTTAAAATGTTTCTTGTTTTTTTTGGGTTTTTTTTTTAAAATTTTTCACCTTGCAAAATATTTTTTTTAATAGGAAAGCCCCCGCCACAAGCCCCCCTGGGGGCCACTAAAATACCCACATGGGGCAGCTTCTGCACTTACTGTCTACTGCACCCAACCTTGTAGATCGTAAGCCCTTGCGGGCCCGGACCCCTTCCCCCTTTGAAACCTTTCTTTCCCCTTTTTGTTGATTATTGTGCTTTTCTTTTTGGGTTATTTTAGGGGTTTTTTGGTTTTTAAAATCCAAACCCACGTGGATTTTCGACTGGAAATGCTTTCCTTGAAGACGGATCCTAAGGGCGACTTGTATGAATTCTGGCGTGATGGGCCGTTCTTAAAACGCTTTAAAAGGGCGGGTAGACTGTGCCGAGAGTATGACCCTGCTCTTCTGCAGATAACGTACAGGGCAGGTAAAAGCCAATTCCATAAGTTGGCTCAGGCACCAACCCTTTTCCCTGGTCTGTTTTTTTGCAGTTCCCCACGTACAGGGCGTGTAGAGCCAATACCACAAGTTGGGGTTTAGACACCAACCTTTTCCCTGGTCTGGGGTGTTCTTCTGCCCGGTTTTTACATACAGGGGGGGGTAGAGCAAATTTCACAAGTCTGGTTTAGGACACCAACCTTTTCCCTGGTCTTTTCTTCTGAGGGTCTTAAATTAAAACCCCCGGGAGGGGTAGTGCCAAAAACCCCAGTCTGGCTCAGGCACTACCTTTAGCCTTTGGGATGGGGTTTTTCCCTTTTGAGGGCATTTAAAAACAGGGCAGTGTTTGAGCCCAAAACCCATTTTTGGGTCAGACAAAAACCTTTACCCGGGGCTGTTCTTCTGCGGTCAAACATAAAGGCAAAGGGTTGAGCCAAAACCCAAAATCTGGCCCCAGGCACTTTCCTTTAGGGTGGTATGGCTGTTTTTTTGAAAGGGCATAAATACAGGGCAGTGTAGAGCCCAAAACCCCAAGTCTGGCTCAGGCACCCCTTTACCTGGTCTGTTTTTTTCCCGCAGGTCATTTAAAAACGGGGAGTGTTTGAGCCAAAAAAACCCCAATCTGGGCCCAGGCACCACCTTTTTCCCTGGTCTGGGGCTTTGGGAGGTTTATAAAATAAAGGGCGTTTTAGAGCCCAAAACCCCAAAATCTTTGGGTCGGGCACCACCCTTTTTCCCTGGTCTGTTAAATTTTGCAGGTAAAACATACAGGGGGGTGTAGAGACAATTCCACAAGTCTGGCTCGGCGCACCTTTACCCTGGTCTGGGGGTTTTGAAAGGGCATACATTAAAGGGGGGTGTAGTGCCCCAAAACCAAAGTCTGGCTCGGCACCACCTTTTCCCCGGTCTGGCTGTTCTTTTGCAGGTCATACATACGGGCAGTGTAGAGCCAATAACCCCGTCTGGCTCGGCACCACCCTTTTCCTGGTTTTGTTTTTTCTGGGGTCATTTCATACAGGGCAGTGTGAGCCAAAAACCCCCAAGTCTTGGGGTGGCCCCCACCTTTACCCTGGTCTGTTCTTCTGCAGGTCATAAAATACAGGGGGTGTAGAGCCAATTTCCCCAAGTCTGGGTAGGGACCACCTTTAAACCCGGTCTGTTCCTCTGCGGTCTTTCTTTAAAGGGGAGTGTTAGCCAAAAACCACAAGTCTGGCTCAGGCACCACCTTTTTCCTGGTTTCTCTTCTGCAGGTCATACATACAGGGAAAAGGGAGAGCCAATACCACAAAATCTGGCTCAGGCACCCCTTTACCCCGGTTGGCTTTTTCTTCTGGGGGTCTTTCATACAGGAAGGGGTAGAGCCCAATTCCCCCAAGTCTGGCTCAGGGCCCCACCTTTACCCCGGTCTGGGCAGTTCTTAAAATTCTGCGCCCCAACTACTTTTTACCCAATGTGATGCACGCCCCCAGAACGGCCCAAAAAATTTTTTCGCGCAAAAGTGTTTTTTGGGGTACCAAGCCGCCTGTTATAACACATATAGAAAATGGGTTATAATTTTTTTTTTGAGGGCCAGAAAATTTCCCGCCCAGCCCCATTCGTACATTGGGCACCCCAAAAATGTTTAGGGAGGTTGGTGGATATTTTAATCCCGGGCTGCATTAGTATTTTTGCTTAGGCCCCGAAAGGGGGGATGAAAAGGGAAAAACCCAAGCATGGCCTAAAAAACCCTCGGGGGTATAAAAAAATCCGGTGGTTGGGAGCATGGACGTTCTGGAACGAAGTTATGTAAAAATGTTCCTATGAGTCTTTTTCTAACCTTCTGGAGGGCAAAATATGTAAAACAAATAAAAAAAATACACAAAAAAAAACAAAACCAAAATTTCCAAAAAAAATTTTTTTTCCCCTTCCAAACCCAACAACCTTAAAAATAATACAGTTATAAGTAATAAGAAGTCCATAATGGAAAAATTATGCAATTTCAGAAATTATTTTACTACTACTTTTTGCAAATAAAATGTAGTGGTTTGTCAGCAGCACTGTGGACTGATAGGACAGACGGAAGGGGAGCTCGCATTCTGTATAATTACTCCACCTCCTTGTGTATGTTCTGTCCTGCGGCACATGGTGGAGATTCAGGATGTCTCATTAAAAAACGTTGCCTCATTACAAAGATTAGTTTTTAACATGTAGGGAACGGTAAATATAAATTCTTTCCATAGATATTGCTTTGTTTATTTTGCTTTGATTTAGGAGATAAAAGAGCTTTTATCAGCTCTGAGTGCACACAGGTTTCTCTGGTTACCATTCTGCTCTCCCCTTTTCCCCTTTTGCTCTTGTTTATTCAAGGGGGCGGTGACGTCCCCCCAATCACAACAGGATGGCAGCAACTTCCCATCTCTAACAAACAAAGGAGACTAATTACTTGTTTCCTTTAAGTTCTGAACCTCTCTATTCTATAAAGAAGATCTTCTGCTTTCATGTCAGTGCAATTAGAAGAGCTGTAAATTCGGAGCTGATATGCTAATCACTGCTATAGCCTGACCAGGAAAGACAGGAAGCATGAATCTAAAACTGTTGTGGCTCTGTGGAACAGCATGGTGAGACATTCCTTTATCTAATAGTGTTTTTTATTTTTAGTTTTTATAGTGGTCCAGATGATTACGGCGATACCCAATCTATAATTTTTTTTTTAATGTTGTCAAAAAAAAAAATGCACCAAAAATAATGGTGCAGCCCTAATGAAACATATCGCCCAAAATCTTTTTTTTAAATCTGCTAAACAAAGCAAAATCAAAGCAGTAATGTGTTTGGTAAATGTGTTCATTAACCTTTCCCTACATGTCAAAAAACAATCATTGTGGGGAGAAAAGCCCTTTAACAGTGCCAGGTGATACGGTTCCTATATCAGTCATCTTCATTCAGAGCATGAAGATGTGAGAGTACCAACAGAGAATCTTATTGCAACTCAGAACAACACCAAGATGGTGACCTTCCATTCTCTTTACAGATAAGTCAATCCTGTGACCTGATGCCATGAAATTCTTTGTAATTTCCTTAAAAGAATCAGACCTCCCTCACTGCCATAATTTTATTACACCCTCTGAGAGGATAGGTCTAGACCAGTGTTGGGTACTATGACTTAGGCACAGAATTTCTCCAACCTCCACAGTATAAAACTGATGGAGGCTGATGGGACCTTATTGCCATCCCAGATGCTTTCCAAAGAAGGAGGGATGTTTGCAGTGCAGTTTGGTGTCATAGGACAACCAAGCATACTTTATCCCTCGGGGGATGAACCTTGGACCTATGAATGGAGGACCTCATCTGCATCTCAGAGAACGTCTGAAGACCCAGTGGATGTCCCTCCTGAAGCACAACCCGGAGTCATGGGACAGCCTTATGTGTGCCAACCTCCCCAGAATGATTCTGGGACCTAGAGGTTAAAGAAATGTATTGAGGTCTCAAGATTTTGTATGACAGCCTTATAAGTGCAATGACCAATCAAAAGGTCCATCTCTGACACGATCTACTGGAATTAGAGCTATAATTTAAATTGACATACTCCTAGATTGTATGCCTTCTCTGGTGTCCTCAATGTTTGAACTACTTTTAGAAGGTCCTTAGCCATTCTACATTAAAGGTTCAGTTTTCGGCATTATTAGTTTCCTTCAATATATATCAGGCTCAGACTGGCCCATAGTAGAATCCACTATTGGGCCTGTGGTATTTGTGGGATCCTATGCATAGTGGACCTCTTGGCATGACAGGCTTGCGGCTGCTTTTCAGGGAAAAAGGCAGAGAAATAGAAGCAAAAAGCAAGAGGTAGAGTGCAAGAGTAAGTGCATATGTACAGTCAGGTATGCTAGCTATAGGGTGGGCACTAAGTTTCAACTCCACTGGTGGGCCCCAAGAATCATCTCCACTGGTAGCCCCAAGAATCAACTCCACTGGTGGGCCCCAAGAATAAGCTCCACTGGTGGGCCCTAAGAATCAACTCCACTGGTGGGCCCCAAGAATCATCTCCACTGGTGAGCCCCAAGAATCAACTCCACTGGTGGCCCCAAGAATCACCACCACAGGTGGCCCCAAGAATCATCTCCACTGTTGGGCCCAAAGAGGCATCTCCACTGGTGGGCCCCAAATTCAACTCCATTGTTGGACCCCATGAATCAATTCCACTATCCCAATGGATAAGAGAGGTTATATCAGATGCCAATATGTCTGGAGGTCTCAAGTTGGCCTCCATTCTTAAGACTCATAGTACTAAACCAATTGCCTGTATTCCACATTTTATAATACTGAAAGGTCCTCAGATGACAACTCTCTCGGGAAGTGAAATCTGAAGACAGACAGGACCCTCTTTAAGGAATCAGCTTGTTACTTGCTACATCCTTATGTTGTGCTGTTGACAGGTAAGTAAACCGACAAGCAACCATCCCTATAGACTTTAATAGAAGATCCGTTCAGCAGTCCACACTGAACAGATTTTCTGCCGTACGGTTTTTCACACAGCCGACGGTTCGCACAATTTAGAACATTTTCATTCTGCTCGGTTTCAAGACAGAACATTAACATTGAAGTCAATGGGAACCGAGCAGAAAGTGAGTGAACGGATTTGTGTGGTTTTTTTTGCACAGTTTTTGCACTCAGTACACTTTTCTGTTTGAAAAAAAATCCAAAAACTGCTCAAAAACCTGGATAACATCAGTGACAAAAAACGTTCCTAATGCAAAAACTGCAGAAAAAATGACTGTTTTTGGTGTAAAAAAATGTCCCTAAACCGATTGGGACGGACGGTTCTGCTGAGGTCAAAACTGATCAGATTTTGTCCTTTGCCGTGTGAACGTACCCTAAGGGTTTAGAGTGTTTTCCTTTAGTCCTGTTCGAAGCACAAGGTTCTCTACTTATAAGTAGGCAGTCTGAATTATTTGAAATTAAACAAGGAGGTGGAGTCTGGATGCTCATTATATAGTAGACCAGCTCATTAAAACTTCCATCTGTCCTATCAGTCCGCTGGATAGAGAAATTTCCGTATTGTGCTGCTAAATAAGGGAAAACAAATTAACATATTAAATCTTGGGCTTTATTCGTGATTCTGTGTAAAATATATATAAAATAAATCTTGTGTTTCACAGATAAAAGAAAAAAAAATAGTAGAATAACCAAGTGTGAGAAAGTGTTGTAGCCTTCAAACCCGCGAGTGCTACAGAAAATGAGGATGTGCCTTGTCAGTGAGGGAGGTGAATGACTCAGGAACTGGTTAATCAGAGTTTTATGCCTTGTTGTGTTTAATGCATTTATCATGTATCCTAAAAACAGATATTATGTCTTTATAGATCCAAAGGACAATTTTGCCTACTACTTCTTGACCCCATGGATCGGTATGTCACATGTCTTTGTATCTTGTTATCGAATCATATGTAAGCAGCAGACTCTCACATTACTCTTCTAAACCCATCTTACTGTGTTTCCAAAAGCCCCGCACTGCTGAGCGTGAATATGGATGCAGATAATGAGAAAGGGTTATAGTCACCAGGATCCCTGGGCATGGTGAGCCCTCGAGTATGGCGTGCCTTGGGGTACTTTTTAGGAAGAAATGTAGAGAAAGAGATGCAGGGTGCAAGAGTGCAGTAGGTGTAGAGTCAACGCCACTGGTGGGACCCAATATGCAACATCACTGGTGGGCCCCAAGAGCTAACTCTCCTGTTGGGCTCCAAGATTCAACTGCACTGGTGGGCCCTAAGAGCTAACTTCACTGGTGGGCCCCAAGAATCAACTCCATTGGTGGACCTCAAGAATTAACTCCACAGGTGGGCCCCAAGAGCCAACTCCACTGGAGGACCCCAAGAATGAACTCCACTGGTGGGCCCCAAGAATCAACTCCACTGGTGGACCCCAAGAATCAACTCCACTGGTGGGCCCCAAGAATCAACTCCACTGATGGACCCCAAGAATCAACTCCACTGGTGGGGCAAAGAATCGACTCTACTGGTGGACCCCAAGAATCAACTCCACTGGTGGGCCCCAAGAATCAACTCCACTGGTGGACCCCAAGAATCAACTCCACTGGTGGGCCCCAAGAATCAACTCCACTGGTGGGCTCCAACAATCAGCTCTACTGGTGGACCCCAAGAATCAACTCCACTGGTGGACCCCAAGAATCAACTCCACTGGTGGACCCCAAGAAAACTCCACTGGTGGGCCTGAAGATTCAACTCCACTGGAGGGACCCAAGGATCAACTCCACTACTAGACTTCAAGAATCATCTCCACTGGTGGACCCCAAGAATCATCTCTACTGGTGGCCCCAAGAATCAACTCCACTGGTGGCCCCAAGAATCAACTCCACTGGTGGCCCCAAGAATCAACACCACTGGTGCAACCCAAGGATCAACTCCACTGATGGGTTATAGGCAGCCCAGTCTGACACTGGTAACCAGGGTCATTTTAGTCTTAATATGGACATCAGGACAAAGCAATGTACAAGATCCTACCCAAACACATGACATCCCAACAGGCCACCCATCTTCCCATTCCCTCAACAAACAGCAAGATTCCCTCAATGAGGCCTGCGTCAGGATGCCCCCATGACATCTTGTAGGCTGCAGATCTAAAGCAGCCTGTGGCCGACAAGACTAATTGATGGTGCAGGGAGCCAATGGCTACCTGCCCTGCCATGCTTTTTATCAATTTGTTCATCCTAAGAACATACAAACAGTTAAACAGCATCAACCCAAAGATTTGCCCTGGACATACCTCTGACCACTTAAGGTCCCTATGCTTGTGGGGCCCCTGGGCAACAGCCTAGTGTGCCCAATGAATAAGATGGTACTGGTGTTTACCAATTATGTGGCGAGCCAGGCGGGTGACTGTTTTTATAGCCTGTTAATTGGGACATCTCTTCCCCTTTATTACTGGAGGATTTTGCTCTCAATTCGCGCAAAACGTCGGTAAACCAGGGAACACTTAATTCTAGATGTTTTATCAACATCATTGATCTATTGGATTGTTTGCAGTGATTTCAGGCTGTGGAGAGGGTGACTGTAGTGTTCCCCAATAAGATTTCTAGTAGGAAGTTTCAAGAAAAGTTCTGCCCCATCTTTACATCTTTTTGTAACATATTCTTAGTTCAGAGAACCTGCACAAATACTCACGTAGGTGTGGACGCTAAGCTTGGCTATTTCTGCACCCTTTTCAGCTTTACACTTTAGGTTTAGTTCTCCTTTAGTCATAGCCAATGCTTCTTGCTCTAATAACAGTGAAACCTGCCCCGGTCTATATATACTGCATCTCCATTATGTTTATATGTCTTCCGTCTCCTTGTCAATCAGGGAAAGGTTTGCTGGTGCTGTCAGGACCTAAATGGTACCAGCACCGAAAACTCTTGACCCCCGGATTCCATTATGATGTTCTGAAGCCGTACGTCAAACTGATGTCCAACTGCGTCAATGTCATGCTGGTAAGGAGAAACCTCCAGGGTCAAAAACCTCCTCAGCCGCCCAAAGACCCATCTAGTGTAAAACAGCAAAGAAGAGGGGGATAGGGGGTTATTTTCTGATTCCAGTGACTTCTATGCTTAAATCTTATTCAGGACAAATGGGAGAAACTGGTCCCAGATAAGAAACCAGTGGAGCTTTTCCATCATGTCAGCCTCATGACCCTGGACACCATCATGAAATGCGCCTTCAGTTATGAGAGCGACTGCCAGAATAACAGGTGGGTTGTTATTGAGGGAGTGCACACCATAAGGATATACCATGTGGATCTATAGGGCCAAGCCCTGGTTGCTCCGATCCAATCAGTAATTTGGTGGTTAGAACCTGTGCATTGCGCCCCTCTCCCTGGTGGCCATTTCAGGTACTGCACTCCATATATCATGTTTGATTCTATTCTTCTGCTTGCAGTGATAACGCATACATCAAAGCTGTGTATGAGCTCTCCTTCCTGGTGAATCACAGATCCCGATTCTTTCCATATCACATGGTTTTATTTTCCTACCTGAGCCCGCATGGATTCCGCTTCCGGAGGGCACTGAATGTAGCGCATCAACACACAGGTGAGAGGAAATCCTAAACCATTCAACTATTTGAAGTGTTGTTTATTCCATAACAAAATACTGGAAAATGCTTTGTACATTGATGGACCAGTCTGGATACAGTGGTGTACCTCCCAGCAGACCATGCATCTACTTTAGGGGTGATAGCACCACACCTGTATTGCTTCCTTTGGTTTAAAAACACAATCATAGCGTCTTCCTGCAACTGTCAATAGACAGAGCTCCTTAGCTCCCGCTGGAGGCAGAATTGTGTCACTTCTCTATAGCTGCACAAAGGGAAACATGGGCTTAAAGGGATTGTCTCACCATGCTGTTTCACAGAGTCTACTCTTTATTGCCAGCTTCAGGCTCCCACTTCCTGTTCATGCTGTGGGTGGTTCGACAGATTCAGACTCACGCTTCCTGTTAAGCTGTGGGCAGGTCTACAAATTCAGGCCCCCACTTTCTGTTCAGGCTGCGGGTGGTTCTACAGCTTCAGGCTCCCACTTTCTGTTCAGGTTGTGGTTGGCTCTACAGCTTCAGACTGCCACTTCCTGTTTAGACTGTGAGCGGTTCTACAGCTTCAGGCTCCCACTTTCTATCAAGTTGTGGGTGGTTCTAAAGCAGTGATTGGCATATCAGCTCTGCTGTTCCTAGCTGATCCTGTTAAAGTGACATGAGTGTGAGAGGTTTGTAAACTATACTGCACGGAACTCTAAAAGGTTCAGGTTTGCCAGTAACATAGATAAACAAGCTCCCTTGCTGGAGATAACACTCAGCAGGGAGTAACGTCAACATGGTCGGACAGGACAGCTGGAGCAATGAGAGCAGAGACAGATGGCCAGTAACCTAGAGAAACTTGTGTACACAAGCAAGAAATAAAATTTCCTCTATGTCGTAAACAAAGCAAAATCAGAGCAGTGATGTATTCGGTAATAGTCCTTATATACCTTTTGCCTACATGTTTACAGCTAAACATTGTGAGAAAACCTTTTTATGCAGAGGTCTTTGTGAACAGTGGGGCCCTATGATTTTTGTGTATTCATCTATTTTGATACTTTAGAGAGGTTGCAACAATGTAGCAGCCGTTTAGAAGAAGAACAAAGCAAACAGATAATGAAGACGTTTTCCAAATATATTGCTTTGTTTATTTTCCTTTGTTGAGGAGATAAAAAAGTGATTTTATGTGTTCTGGGTGCATTCAGGTTTTCCTAGGTTACTGACCTGCTCTGCCCTGCTCTCCCCTGCTATTTGTCTTATCCGACAGCAGGGATGACATCATCACACAAGTCAGCACACAGAACTGCCAGCAGCTTGAGCGCTTGACGTTTATCTGATCAAACAAACAAAGGAGACTAATTATTTATGTTTACTTTAGCTCTGAAGCATCTCTGGACTTTAGATTAACATCTGCTCTTATGTCAGAGTAATTAGCAGACCTATGAATACAGAGCTAATATGCTAATCACCCACAGCCTGACCAGTAAGAGACAGGAATAAAAGCTGCTTTTGTCTCTGTGAAACAGCATTCTGAGACAACCCCTTTAAGAAGGCTCAGGTTCTAGAGAATTGGCTATGGGAAAGTTGGGTGGAGCGCTTTAAAGGGGTTTTGCCAAGAAGTGATTTCCTCACCTAACAGGCTGATACTCCTCTTTTGAGGCTTGAAAAAGGGGCGTTGTGTTTCTGTGTTTAAAAAAGTACCTCCTCTGTGATGTCATCGCTCCACCTCCCATGCACGTTCCTGATATTCAGTCTCTGTAGTTGAGCAAACATTGTTTTGCTAATCCACAGAGGAGAACTGTATTGTGCACAAGCTATATGCATTTTATTTCTCCCTCTTACTTGCTCTGGAGAGAAGATAAGCTCTCAGCAGGCAGGGTTCTTTCATTCCTTCATGAATGGCTGCTGGGGGAGAGGGAAGGGGCTGCGGAGAGCAGGGAGCATCTACATGTTTACTCAGATACTTACATTACAACCAGTAGATTTTCTATACAAAAGACACAGAATCTTTCTCCCCAGTCCCTTCAAAGCTCATTCATGTGTCCTGCCATCAGATAAGAAGTGCAAACAACGCAAGCGCGGCCAGATCAGCTCCTGTCAGCTCCTGGTCGTGTCTAATGTAAACTGTCAGGAAACCAAGGGCATGTAAGTCAGGCTGTAGCTCTCAGAGGCTTCACTTTTTTTGATTAAATAAATTTAGACAAGTGATTAAATACCCATTTTGGAGGATCCCACATCAACATTAGATCGTGGCAAAACCCCTTTAAGTTAGGGCGGGTGCATGCGTGCACCCAAATGAGAACGCGTCTGAAGCAGAAAGCCGATGGATGGGGAATGCTAGATGCTAAAGAGCGCGGCGAGAATAAACAGGGGCTTGTCTGCAGCTACGGGCACAACACCTGAGTGTATTGAGAGGAAGTGACGGTCAATGGGAACATCAGCGTGGAAGGAAGGAGCTAAGTTTTCCTCTTGGTTGGTTTTTATTGGAAGTTCACATATCTGGTGAACGCGAACATGATTGCAAGGAATATTTATAAATAAAACTCATGGTTTTCTTGAGACAAAGACAGTGGGCACTAGGGCCTAACTAGAAAGGCCTGGGTGCACAAGGGCAAGCGTGAACATTTACCGGAGAAATGCAAAAGTGAATGTTTAACCTAATTAAGGTCTGATATAAATAGGTATTTTTATCTTTTATTTGTTCTTAATTTCTAACTGTACTTTTTTTTAATACTGTTCTCTTTAAGTGATTATGGGAGCGGCCATCTTGCCAGACCTGCATTTAGAGATATACTTTACTACACCTCTCAACTATCCCAGATCCAGTGGGATAATCCCAGATCCAGTGGGATAATCCCAGATTTCAGGGGCTGTCCTGCTGTCCTAGGAAGTTGTAGGAATATGGCGGGAGTGCAGGGTGCATGGTAGCGAGTAATAAAAGTAGTAACGTAGCAGCTATGAAAGCCTTCAGTAAACTTCCAGCTGCCAAGACAACCACGTGGCAGCCCGCAATCTCTTTTCAGCTGTAACTACGTCGGGTGTGGACCCACTGTACCACTGACCAGGCTTGCTTTGAGGAGTTGTGACGAAGCGACTCTTGGGTCTCTTCACAACGCCCCTAGCGGTGAGGTTGGTTTAGCCCATGGTAAGCGCCATGTGCCACTTCAGAGCAGTCCCCGGCAGGTGCAGCTGATGAAGGGGTCGAGGCAATGGTGAAAAGTACTGAGGGTAGGCCGGAAGTGTGGTCAGGTTGTCCAGGGGCAGGGCAGACAGCACAGGTTCAGCTGACGTAGCCAGGGTTACGGGCGCAGAGGTCAGACAGGATGAGAAAATGAGCCAGGTTCGGTAACGAAGATCAACCAGATAGGGACACCTTGCTGGGACACAAGGCACCTAGGAACCTAAGCTCAGGCAAGGTGTCTAGGAAGGAGCTGCCTAATAAACCCATTGGGGGCAGAGGATAGGCTGGGGAAGACCCACCAAGTGGGAATCTGTGGGGTTAAACTCCAAAGTGTGGCCGCACCTCCCTATAGCCAGTTGGATATCAAAGCAGCAGCAGCAAGCTGCTTGACCGGCTATTTGGGGAATGAGGGAAGGCAGCTTCTGCACAAAGGCCCAACACCAGAAGTGGCCACCCAGTGAGTAGGTCAGCGCTGGACAACCTAGTGAGGGGGGGAGAAGAGGGAACGGTGCGCAGCATTCATTAAGATGCCGTTATTGCTGCAATATTCTATATCATGGGAATTTGTCATCCTTTTTTACATATTTTTTGTATGGATTTTTTAACCATGGATTAAATACATTTCTACTAGTTTTATTCACCGATTTTGGAGTGGAAGCTGGTTTTCTCATGTTGATCAGCTGTAATTAACAGCCAGCACCCACCGCGTATGTAGAGAGCACAGCGAGCACAGTGCATCGTGCCCCTTACTGACAGCATGATGTACCCATACATGTTGGTAAGGGGTTAAAATATGGATAATGATGTGGAAAATTGTAAAAAAAAAAAAAACCCTTCAAAGTTTTTAAAAAATATGTTTACCTTAAACACGTGCTTTTAATCAATAAGTGACACATCCCTTTAAGGCAAGGACTCACTATCCTGCCAAGTCACGATAAGACAGAATATTACTAGACTGCCAAGCATGCTCTTAGCATTCCAGGTTTAGAAAGAGCATGCCCAGACAAAGCTGCTGGCACAAGGTGCGGCTGGTGTTTTTGGCATTAGGTGGTGTAAGGGGTCAGAGCAGAGGCAGCACTCGCACATGGATTTAGTCCTAATAAAGTCACGTTTATTTCTAAAATCCACACTTTTCCAAAAACCTGCTCTGGAGAATATAAAAAATAGTTCCCTGGCAGTGGATTTGGATGAGGTATTCCGCAAGGGCACTGCTTCTGGGTACCGGGTCGCATAGTCAACAACCATTAGAATATATTGGTGCCCTCTAGCTGACTTCACCAGGGGCCCCACCAGATCCATTGAAGTTTGTTCAAATGGAACTTCTTTAATGGGCAACGGGATACAAAGGGACTACAAAACTGGGCCACCGGGGATGTTATCTGGCACACGGGACAGGACTGGCAAAAATCCCTTATTTCCCTGAACCACCATGGCCAGTAGAACTTCCGTAATTCCAGTTCCTGGCCCCAAGGTGACCACCCAACACATGGGAATGGGCCAGGTCTAGTACCATGCGTCTGTAGAGCCCAGGTACTGGGAGTTGCCCTATGACCTTATCCCTCACTTTGGTCACACGGTGCAACAAATTGTTATTCACTGAAAAAGGGGGGTACCACTCATCTACCCCCGGCTCTTGCAGAACACCATCTAGCACAGTCACATTCTCTAGTGCACCTTGTAGGGTTAGATCCATGAGCTGGGCAGTTCCAATATTTTCCCAGGATACCCCCAGGTCAGGTACGTTGGTCTCAGGGGTTGACTCCTCCTCCTGTTCTCCTACCAATACTGATAAAGGAAAATTATGAGGGGCATCTGCACCCACATTACCTGCACCTTCTTGGCCTCTTGGGTGGTTATGCGAAATTGCTCGCGCTCATAGATCCCAGAACAAGGGAAAGTCCCGACCCCCAAAAATAAGATGCATTAAGTTTGTTATAATACCCATGGGGTGGGATACAGCAGTCCAGCCTGTGCCAATTTTCACCTGGGCCATGGGGTTATGCTTGGTATTTCCATAGATGCATATCACCCCCAACCGCTTCCCAGAGGCTAGTACATGAGGAAGTGTGGCCCTTAGCAGGGTCACCAAACTCCCTGAGTCCAGGAGTCCAATCACTTTAGCGCCATTCACTGCCACCTGACACCACCTGGGGGCCCTCCCCATGGCTGGGTATAGCGCTGCAGGCAGGGTGCCTGGCGTATATAGCACTCCATAGGTTCAGTGGTCTCTGGACACTGGGTGGCAATGTGACCTGGGTTCTGACATCTCCAGCAGATGATCTCATTGCCAGGACCCTTGACCTGAGTTCAGTCCCCACCTTGGCTTGAGGACGCCCCTCCAGAGTGGATTTGGGCCCCTTCTTTGGGCTGTCAGTACCACTTCTGGCACCACAGTACTGTGACCTCATTCTCCATTAGTCACTGAGAGACTCAACGAGTGCAGCCAATTATGGACGAGATGGAGCAGATTGAACATCTGGGATCTTGCAGCTTGTCCTTGCTGTATCCCCAGTGTTGCACCCGTTGTGTCCAGACTGCCAATGTCACTCCCAGTCGCGCCACAATTTCGACCTTTATCCTGCCATAGTCTTTGGCGTCCTGCAGGGTTAGGTCTTAATAGGTCTTCTGAGGTTCCCCGGTGATCTAATCAATCAGAGCTCATAGCAACCAATCAGAGCCCATAATCACCAATCAGAGCCCACAGCAACCAATCAGAGCCCATAGCAACCAATCAGAGCTCATAACAACCAATCAGAGCCCACAGCAACCAATCAGAGCCCACAGCAACCAATCAGAGCCCATAGCAACCAATCAGAGTTCATAGCAACCAATCAGAGCCCATAGCAACCAATCAGAGCCCATAACAACCAATCAGAGCCCATAGCAACCCATCTGAGCTCAGCTTTCATTTCATATAGTGCTCTGCATCTTTTATTTTTCAGAGCACTATATGAAATGAAAGCTAAGCTCTGATTGGTCGTTATGGGCTCTGATAGGTTACTATGGGTTCTGATTGGTTGTTATGAGCTCTGATTGGTTCTATGGAGCCTGATTGGTTGCTATGGGCTCTGATGGGTTTCTATTAGCTATGATTGGTTACTATCAGCTCTGATTGGTTATTATGAGCTCTGATTGGTTGCTATGGGCTCTGGTTGGTTTCTGTGAGCTCTGATAGGTTACTATGGGCTCTGATTGGTTGTTATGCTCTGATTGTGCTGTGACCTTGATGGTTACTATGGGCTCTGATTGGTTGTTATGACTCTGATTTGTCGCTATGCCTCTGATTGGTTGATGACACTATTGGTTACTATGGGCTCTGATTGGTTGCTGTGAGCTCTGATTGGTTGCAATCTCTGACTGGTTGCTCTGAGCTCTGATTGGTTGTTATGAACTCTGATTGGTTGCTATGAACTCTGATTAGTTGCTATGAGCTCTGATTGGTTGCTATGGGCTCTGATTGGTTCTATGAGCTCTGATTGGTTGTTATGTGCTCTGATGGTGCATGGCTCTGATTGGTTGCTATGAGCACTGATTGGTTGCTATGAACTCTGATTGGTTGCTGTGAGCTCTGATTGGTTATGGGCTCTGATTGGTTGCTATGGGCTCTGATTGGTTGCTGTGGGCTATGATTGGTTACTATGAGCTCTGATTGGTTGTTATGGGCTCTGATTGGTTGTTATGGGCTCTGACTGGTTGCTCTGAGCTCTGATTGGTTGCTATGAGCTCTGATTGGTTGTTATGGCCTCTGATTGGTTGTTATGGCCTCTGATTGGTTGCTATGAGCTCTGATCGATTGCTATGAGCTCTGATTGGTTGCTATGGGCAGCAAAGACATTCATCCATAAGGCCCATCATAAATATGGTGTCAAGCTTGTACGCCATTATTTTTTGCACAAATTGTGCCATGATTCTGGTGCAGCAGCTTTCATACATCTAGGCCAGAATTTGTATGTTACACTTATCTATGCATTTGTAACCTGATGATTATAGTATGATTGCTGATTGTAGTATTACTGCTTGTTGTATTGTAGCATCCTGGTCTTTACTGTCTGTTCTATTAACCTTTATTAATAAAGAAGGTTTTGGGATTTGCATGATCTTTTGACCAAGCACGGTGTAGTTATTGGTGTTATATTGTAACCAATATTTATGCACTGACCCCAGACCAGACCCCTAAATCTTCAGACTTTAGACCGGATGAAAAGTGATTTCAGGTCCCAGAGTCAGAACTGTATAAACCGTGAAAAGTGGGTTCCTCCGAAACGATCCTAACGCTGGCCAACGTCAGAGCAGGTACTGGGCATTGCTCCCTCTATGCCCTAGTTAGGAGTGAGTTAGAAAGTTAGAGCTGTTCCTTTTAAAAAAGGTTTTCTTGCTACAATGATTGACTTTTCACATGTAGGGACAGATAACTGAACACATTTTCTAAATATTTTGCCTTGTCGATTCTTCTTTGGTCAGAAGATAAGAAGATTTTGTCTCTTCTTAGAGCACACAAGTTTCTGGTTCAGCCATCTCTCTCTCCCACCTC
Organism: Phyllomedusa bahiana; assembly: GCA_025379985.1. Lineage (NCBI taxonomy): Eukaryota > Metazoa > Chordata > Amphibia > Anura > Hylidae > Phyllomedusa > Phyllomedusa bahiana. The sequence goes on from JAODAL010035892.1 coordinate 35,193, forward strand.
TCCCTGCTCTCGCTTATCTCTCATTGCTCTAAGCTGTCCTCAGTCATTGACTCCTAACATGGTGAGTCACCTCTTGCAGAGTCTTATCTCTCTAGTTACAAACGTTGAAAGCTTCTCATTTAGCTAAGTAAACACTCTTTATTGCTCTGCAGCCTGAGTACTATGTTTTATAAACCTCCTTCACTCATGTCACTGTAAGGGGCCGTTTACACGGCAGTGGACAAATACCGGCCGGTTTGCCGGCCGGTATTTGTCCGGTTTTGCGGCCGTCCCCACGGCCGCGGGGGGGACAGCTTTTCTCCGCGATGAGCGGAGAACAGCCCTCCCCCCTCCCATTGAGATGCACATGTTCCGTCCGGAAACCGGACGGAAGATTGTGCATGCTCAATGTTTTGTCGCCGGGCCGCCGCCTGCAAAACCGCCGGGCGGAAAACCCGTGCAGTGGGGACTGCTGCACGGGTTTTCCATAGAGCACAATTGTGCTCATTTTCGGCCGGTTTTTCAGGCGGTCTGAAAAACCGCAAACCGGCTGAAAAACCGGCCGAAAACCCATGCAGTGGGGACATGCCCTTACAGGAATAGCCAGGAGCAGCAGAAAAACTGATGGGTCAATCACTGCTATAGACCGACCCACAGCCTGAATAGCAGGTGTGATTCTAAAGCTGCCTGTGGCTCTGTGAAACTGCATGGTGAGAAAACCCTGTTAATAACTAGATAAACAAATGAGTCACACTGAACTAAATCTAAGTATACAGGGGGGCAAATAGTATTAAACAATATCTGAATCTAGAGTGATTGTTATGGTCAACATACCTGGTGGTCTAGAGCAGTGAAGCTGTTAAAGGGGTTGTCTCACTACATTGATTTCTCTCACCTCAGTCCTGTTTTCTTAGTTTCATTTTGAATTCAGGGGCATGTTTACTGGCTTCCACTAGGCTGCAGTAGAAGCCAGGTCTGTAGCGATAGCAACCAGCGTGGCAGCCTTATCAGGGAGAATCAAACAGGTCTGTAACTATAGCAACATGCTGGCAGACTATCAGGTGATGGAACAGGTTTTGTAGCTAAGCAACCAGTGCTGCAGCTATCAGGAGAGATGAACAGGTCTGTTGCTATAGAAACCCAGTGCTGGCAGCCTATTAGGAGAGATTGAACAGGTCTGTGTATGGGCAACCAGTGCGGGAGCCTATTAGGAGAGATAACAGGTCTGTTGCATAGCAACGTGCGGGCGCTATAGCAAGATGGAACAAGTCTGTAACTATAGCAACCAGTGCTGGCAGACTATCAGGATAGATGGAACAGGTCTGTAGCTATAGCAACCAGTGCTAGCAGCCTATCAGGAGAGATTGAACAGGTCTGTAGCTATAGCACCCATTGCTGGTACCCTTTTCAGGAGATTATAAAAGGTCTGTAGCTATAGCAACCAGTGCTGGCAGCCTATCAGGAGAGATTGAACAGGTCTGTAGCTATAGCAACCTAAGGAGCTGATGTAGCCCATACAAGAAGGGATATCTAGGAATAGGTAGGACACTGTTAATGGGCACATATTGCAGAGTGACTTGTTTTTGCAAGATCTTTATCATCAAAAGCAGCGATCCCTGTAGTGAGACAACCCCTTTAATGTATGAATCTATGGAAGTCTAGGGCAGTGAAAGGTTAATGACAGTATCCCTGGTGGTCTAGAACAGTAAGGCTTTAAATCCCTGGTGGTCTAGCATAGGGAAGAGGTTGTTACCATCCTTGGTGGTCTAAAACAGTAAAGGGGTTAATGTCTGTATCCCTGGTGGTTTAGAGCAGTGAAAGGAATTAATACCAGAATCCATAGGGTTGCGTCCACACAGCAAGGACAAAACACGGGTTGGATTCTAAATCAGAATACGACCAGTATTTTATACTCTGTTGTAGTTTTTTTCCATGGTTTTCGGATTCAGCCACCCCATTAATATTGAATAGTACATTTTCCGAGTGAAATCTGGTGGAAAAATGTAAGTGTTCCCAGTTTTTTTGCAAAACCGTTGGTTTTTTAAATCCGTCCTCAGGGAATCGGAGGTGTGTAGACTACAGCTCAGAATTTCTATTGAAGTCTATGGTGATGGTTTTACAGTCAAAACCGAAATCCGTGTCAAAATCCGACTGTAGAGCCATATTGTGTAGAAATACTCTAATAGTCTATGGCAATAAAGTGGTTAGTGTCAGAGTCCAGAGTTATCTGTGGCAAGCATCCTTAAAGGGGATGTATCGCTTCCTTAGTTCGGCTGATTCACACTGCTCTCAGCTTCTCAACTCTAGAAATGCAGGGGCGTTTTTCCCTCCCCCAGCTGGGGATATCCCCCCCCTTACTGTTCTTCGGCCCCCAAGTCCCCCCCCCCTTTGGTCCACATGTCACTGTGTCTCCCCTATCAGCTTATTTGTAAGACTGTAACAACCACGGCTGCTTTCAACTCGATGAGATGATTCACCTTTATTGAAGGCAAGATCCCCCTTTTTCAGGAGAGGAGGGTCGAACAAATTGTGCGTTTCCTGATTATAAACCCCTGCATGTTATTCTGTTTCTTCTGGTGTCCCAAAGTGAAAAGGGCCCGGGCCCTTTTACTTGGGTAAAAGACGGGAATGCAAGCTCTGTGTACCCCCCCCCCGGGGGACAAACAGAAGTAAATGAGCCTCACTGTGAAATAAGGAGGAGGGACCCGACCCCTGGAGATCGTGTAAACAGAAACAAAGATAAGGGACCCTTGATAACAAAATTTTGAAATGAATCTAATTGCAAAGTTGTTTGTTTTCACTGTCCCCTATTCGAACCCCATTCAATAAAATGAAAAACCCCCTTTTAAAATGGTCTGAGGCAAGAAAAAGTGGTTTGGTCAGATTCCCATAGTTATGGGGCATGAAGGGACTAATGTCAGTGTACCTGCTGATTTAGGGTGGTGGGGGTTAATTCCATTTGTTGGGGCCCGGGGAAGGGATGCTAGTCAGTCAATTAGAGGGCAGTGGGAGGATTCATTTTTCGTACCTGAGGTCCGGTGCTTACTTACCTTTCTGGGCTGTAGCATTGCACTGTCTTTAACAGGAAGCTGAACGCTGATCGTTCTTTCCCTGTTCCTTGTAACTGATCATAGTGGGTTATGGAGAGAGAGTAGAGAAGACTGTGCAGCTACAGCTATGTATTTGGCCGCACAGCTCTCTTTATTATTGTGTAGTAATCATGTTATATTTTGTTCTATGTAGAGAAAGTAATCGAGCTGAGGAAAGAGTCACTAAAAGAGAAGACGGAGCTGGAGAAGATCAAGCAGAAGAACTTGGATTTCCTGGAATTCTGTTATGTGAAAAGGTATGAAGGGGTTCTGATAGTTCAACATATATCAGGGGTGGAGTTAAAAGGGGGCAGAGGAGAAACTTGCATCCAGGTCTTGGTGCTGAGGGGACCCAGGGACCCCTCTAGATCACAAAAAGACAGCAATGCTATAGCAGATGATAGATATAGGGACCCTTTTACAACGTAAGTATTGGTGGCCCAGGAGTTTAGAGTTATGCCTCCACATGTATCAATACAATGTGAAACAAAAAAGTAATTTTGTTACCCAAGAGTCGGCACTAAAATTTTGCCCCCTGCGCGTCCCCAAAATTTGCTGCCCCGTTTTATAGACCACACCCCCACTTTTCACCTGCCTCCCTTTTTTGACCCCCTGACCTTTTGCCCACACCTTTTCACGGACCACACCCACTGTTTACATATGTTTTTTTACAGACCACACTCCCCCCTGTTTCCCTCATGCCCCTTTTTCGGCCACACCTCTTTTTACAGACCATACCGCCACTTTTCACATCACAACTTTTCTACAGACCACTCCTCTTTTTACAGACCGCACCCCCACTTTTCACATCACGCCTTTTCTACAGACCACTCCTCTTTTTACAGACCGCACCCCCACTTTTCACATCACGCCTCTTTTTAATATCAAAAGATTATGGGAAAAGGGGGGGGAAGCCCCCGGCCTTGTTTGGGGTAAAAAAACCTCAATTTGCTTTGACCCCCCAGTCTTGAAAAGCAAAAGGATTTTTTTGCCAAGCCCTTCTCTCATTTAAAACAAAAGCTGTTTGGGGTTTTTTTCCCCCTTTATGCGAGTAGAGAAATATGGGCTGTGGGGAGGCAGGGTAGCCAGGGACCCAAAGAGGGGCCCGTGGGGTTTCGCCCTTTTTTCCCCTAATCCTTGTGATATGCAGTGAAGTAAGGGCGAAAAAGCAAAAAAAAAATCTACAAGCCCTTTGTTTTGGGTTTCCCTTTAAGGAGTTTCCTTCCCGCCCCCTTTTTAAGACAACACTCTTTTATAGACCATACGCCCCTTTTCTACGCCTTTTCTAAGACCACTCTTTTTTACAGGACTTTTCATAAATCATGATCGCCACATAAAAAAAAAGTCATGTCTTTGTGTTCTGATCTGGGGGTTCCCCAGTACGTTGTATAATATGGTCAATGATACCATTTAAAAAAAATTTATTCCCGTCCCCCAAAAAAAAGATAGTGGGAAAAAATAAAAAAAGGGAGGAAAAAATGAAAATGAAAAATCAGAAAATTATGACTCCGTCTTGAAGGAATTAAAGATCATAAAACAGGTGACGTATATTAAAAAATTTTAAAGATTTATTTAAAACGGTAGCCCGGTGTGCACAACGTTGTGACCAGACCATCAGAAAGGTTCAAAATGTTTAAGGGGCATGAAAAGAAGAAAATCATAAACATTACTTACTTGAAATCACAGACACACGGCCAGACTCACAGCTCAATGGCCGAGCAAAAAAACAGTCCCAGAGGGAGGCAATAAAAGCCCCGGGGGCATTTTGGTTTAAAAATGCACAGGGGTGATACTGGGTGAACAACCCTAAAACGCCGACTTTTCCCTGAGAGGGGACAAATTTTTGGTACAAAAACCCCCACGTAAAAAAAGAAAAAAAAAGTTCACACCAGTATGCAGAAAAAACCCCAGCAGGGGTACAGGGGGGATTGCTTAAAATTTCAAAAATACTGATAAACCAAAATCACACGCCAACGATCATGAGGGAGGGGATTTCTAGTATTTTCAATTGACTAAGATAAAAGGTTATATAGGGGTCAGGCATACCGGTAAATTTTGGTGCCCCTGCTGACTTACAAACCCCTTTATGAAACCCTTTTTATTCAATTGAGGGGGTGACAGAATTTTTTCAATTTCCCAAAAAAAAAATATTTGGACCCCCTTTCGCCCCCGTATCAAAGGGGGAAAAAAAAATACAAACCCGAAAAATGAGGTATTAGTGAATATTTTGGCCAATATACACAAGATTTAACCTCGTCAAAAAAGGCCTCATTAAACTTTGGGTCCCTACATAGATTTATAGAAAAAATTATAAAAAAAAACTGAAATATTGGATATTGTTTGCTTAAAAACACTGACCCACAGCCAAATGATTTCACAAGGCGGGGAAAAAAGAATATTCCAAATTAAAAAGGGGAACGAAAAAACCCCCCCGTGCTAAAAGAGAGAAAAATTTCACGCGGCGATTTGTTTTATAAAGAGCTGTGGGGTAGTGAGTGGGGTTTGCATTTAGCCCTTTTAGCAGAGGGGGTTTTTGGTTCAAAATCCCTTGCAGGGAAATAGAAGTGTTTTAAATTTTTCAATGATATACCTGATGGAGGGGTTTTTTTATTCCTTTTAAATTTTAAAAACACTTTTCACTAAATTTTAAGGAGTACAAAAAGGCAGGAGTAGAATGACAGCGCCTGGGGTTGAACACTCGCTCAGCAGTGAGTGTGTGTGATTACTATGGAGTACAGTAGTAGAATGACAGCACCTGGGGTTGAACACTCGCTCAGCAGTGAGTGTGTGTGACTACTATGGAGTATAGAGGACGGGAAGTAATAACAGCACCTGGGGTTAAGCACTTGCTCAGCAGTGAGTGTGTGTGATTACTAAGGAGTACAGAGGACAGGAGTAGAATGACAGCACCTGGGATTGAATACTCGCTCAGCTGTGAGTGTGTGTGATTACTAAGGCATACAGAGGACGGGAGAAAAAGACAGCACCTGAGGATGAACACTCGCTCAGCAGTGAATGTGTGTGATTACTATGGAGTATAGAGGACAGGAGTAGAATGATAGCACCTGGGTTTAAGATCTTGCTCAGCAGTGAGTGTGTGTGATTACTAAGGAATACAGAGGACGGGAGAAAAAGACAGCACCTGGGATTGAACACTCGCTCAGCAGTGAGTGTGTGTGATTACGAAGCAGGGAAGAGTAAGACAGTAGCTGCCTGAGAGGAGAGGGAATGTCTGAGCATGTGCGGCCAGGACTGAGGAGCTCTCTTCACTGATCGTATCCCCTGGAGAGGAGCTGTGCACTATGGATCACTAAAGGAGCAACTAAAACAAAAATAGTGCAGAATTTTTAATAAAGAGGAATGGTGAAAATGTTTATTATTTAATTTGCAAGACTCCCACCTCAACTTTACTTCATGATAAAACCCCTTTAATATCACCTAAACATTTCCAGTAACAGGGATGTTGTCTGTGTTTATCAGGATGAGAAAGGTCAGGGATTGTCCGATGAAGATCTGCGGGCGGAGGTGGACACGTTCATGTTCGAGGGACACGATACAACGGCCAGTGGCGTCTCCTGGACATTGTACTGTATGGCTAAATACCCCGAGCACCAGGACAAATGCCGGGAGGAGATCAGAGAGGTCCTAGGAGAGCGGACAACGGTGGAGTGGTGAGAACTTATAGTATCCTCAACAGATCAGAGAACATAGAGTAGTAGTGAACCACAGTATCTCCATTGTGTCACCACCATACGCCATGGCTGCGGCTAGAGAGCAATGTCCTAACCTGACTAAATACATCAGAGATACGGCCACCATGATGAGTAGATGAATAGTAGTGTACAGACCCGTTCTATGAGGATACATTTTTTTTCTAAGATTTCATTGTGTAACAAATTGTCCGCAGATTACGTTGGTTGTCGCCAGTTTTAAGGACAGCTCCATGCTCTAATGGAATAGGTGCACTTAGCGTTTATTCAGATGTAGCAGTTGAGGTGCAGTTCTTGATTTGACTTTGTATCACTACAGTGCTGCAAAAAGCCCCTGGTTGTACCACAAATGTTGTAGTGAGATTCCTCCGTGCTGTATGCAGAAGTGCAGCCCAAATTTAGGTAAGCCGAGAAGGGCACATAACCACT